>VWPV01027408.1:0-33679 GCA_013389885.1 Geococcyx californianus | reverse complement strand
TCTATGATTCTGTGATTCTGTTTGCACCGAGAGGGGAGCAAGCGTACCTGTGCAGGCTTTCTGCCAGCTGGGCTGTTGGGATGGGGTTTTTCTTCTCTGTTGCACTCTTTCCTTTGGGGGAAGGGACTCTGCTCCTTCACTGTCCAGTGAGCTGGAGAATTGTAAGAGAAACTGAGTGACCTAGATACCCCACATAATTGAATTGGGTTCCATTAGGCTTCTTGTCTCCATTTAATACAATTGTGTAGCTGATACATACTTGAATTCCTGGCTGTAGAGCACCATGCAGGCAGAAATGTGTTGCACAGGACACATTACCCCCAGGTGACTTTGGCTGCTTAGGCTCCCATCCTTCTTCTCAAAAGAAATGGTCATGAGTGCTGGTAAATCAGTGTCCTAACAGAGGGAGCAGAAGATGGAGTACTGGTTAGTGGGTGCTGCAGCCCACCTACTGGCATTAGAAAACAGGCTGGCTGGCTTCTCAAGCAACCATCTGTCATTTCAGTATTGAAAAAGACTGTGTGCTCCTCGTAGGCTTCAGTTTGTGTGGTGCTCATGCTGCTGGTGCTCAGACACTTTTGCTCTTCTGACTATTCTCACTGATAGAATAAAAATCAGAAAGTCTGGCAACCGGTGGGGAGTTGCTTGTAAAACAAGGTGATCGTAAAACAGGTATTTTCAGTGTAAGTAGTTGGGATTGGATCACACTTCTTATCTGCCAATCTGAAACCTGAGGATATTCCCTGCATGGTTTAATATTGCCTGTTTCAAGACACTGCAGATGAGTTTGAGGCATAGCGATAAGGAGTTGGAAGTAAAATTGCAGAGCATGTTAGGGGTTTGGAACTATTTTATCTTCTCTTATGAGCTCCCCCAATGTTACAGTCAAAAATAGGGCCACTGTCACTGGGAAACCAGGGACTTGCATTATGGGGACTGTGAGGCAACTAGAAAGGAAAAGGGTTGTAAATTGCCTCACATTACAAATGGAGGAGAGGGGAAGATGGCAGGCTGTAAGGCAGCAACTGGGAATTCAGGGCCAGGAAAAGTAAGAAAAAGTTGAAGTCTAAGTAATCAGCAAGGCAAGCTGAACACCTGATGAGGGACATTGCAGGTAAGTTAAAACACAAGAAATATGTAGCAGTTGCAACAGTCTGTTCCTAGGACATTATAACACTGCCAGTGAAAGCACAAAAGAGCTAATTTTCAGTAGTTGTTTCTGTTTTCTGCTTGAGGAAAGGCAAGGTGATGTATCATTTTCATATAAGAATGCCATGGTTTCATCTCTAACATTGAAGAGTGTGTTAAACTTCAGGTACAGAAATTACATTTCTTGAGTTCGGCAAATATAAATTAACTTTCATCCTGTAGTTGTAAAAGAGCTGGCTAAAAACTGAGGTTAAGGGGGTCTTGGGGGGGGTTGTTGCTGTTATGTTTTATAAAACTCCTGGGAGAGTTTCAAGTCACTATAGGAAAATTAATGTTTTAGAATTTGAAAGCAGAAATGGATTGATCCATGTAAATGTTACTCAGATAAATGTAAGCCAACTTGATAGAAGACTTGGACAAGACAAAAGGAGAGCAAGTACATGAATCTTGTAATAAATGGTTAAAATGTATAAGTTCTTTAATTAATACTACTTGGTATTGGCTGTGAAAAAAATGATCCTGTTAGACTAGGTTTTGGTAGTATTATAAACTTATTTGATTAAATTAATAGTGTTTGTGCTTTGGCTTGGTACCTTCATTCCTTTATTTCTGGCTGGCAGGTGTTGAATCCAAGAGTCATTCCCATGCTGCTGTGCTTGTGGGGAGATCCCGCCATATTTTTTTCAGTGACCTGAGAGACAAGCTGAAGTGTCTGAACAAAGCTTGCGGATGTTGGGGCAGCTCTGGAGTTATAAGTAACTAAAAGGACAGACCCCTGTTCCAGGTGTGAGAGCTACCGACCCGCAGCAACATGGCAAAATTGTAGATGTCTGCGCTGAGGGACAGGAAAGGCAGCACACCAGTTTGAATGCAGGCAGCGGCTTTCGGTGTGTTCCCCACCTCCCCCAGATTTAAAAGTTAAACAGAATTGCTGAATATTTGTTAATTCCACTCCCAAGAAACAGTTCTTGTCCCTTTTCAATTTCCCGGGGCTTCCTTCGACTGGAGCAGGCAGGCACAGCCTGGGGCTGACACAGCTCTGGGGGAGGAACACCACATGTGAGGCCGGTGGCTCAGAGTCACACCCATACTCTTGGGTGCGTTTGATGCGTCACTTCACTTTGGACACCTCTCAGCCAACAACACCTTCAGCTCAGCCTCACAGCGTTTGCAGCCCCCTTTGCACAGGAGCAGCTGCTGCCAGCGGGGCTCGCTCCACTGCTGCCTCCAGGGCTTTGCTCTGGCAGGAGAAGGTAGGGTAGGGGAGTCAGCACTGAAACATCACTGAAAGGGCTGGAAATCCTGCCATTGTGGGGCACCACAGAAACTGGAGCTTTGGAGTGAAAGGAGTAGAAGGGAGGATCATGTCTCTTTGTGAGTGACTGTGTGAGGATCCAGTCTTGTTAACTTCGTTTCACCTCGTAAATGTGTGAGGACACCCAAGATTCGGTGGGTGGAGCTGGACATGTTAAGAATTTTGAAGTTAAAACAGGCCAACAAGAAGTAGGGATAATTAAAATGCAGAAAAATTTTTCTGAAGGTGTGTTTGGGCACTTCACCACGGTCGATTTGAAGACTAAAGCTGACTGTTGCGTCTCAGCGTATGAACTGCTCCAGACAACAACAGAGCAAACACTAAGGCTTGTGTTACGCAGTCCCTCCTGGCTGCACGATGGGTGCTGTGAACGGTAGTGTGAAGCCAGGCAGATGCAGTACTAAAGGAGCTGATCATCTGAATGAATCCCCTTTACCCACTTGAATTAGGAGGATGGGATGCTTCTCACTGTGATGGCACTCACGCTTGACTCATCCTCGTCAGTGTGTCTGATGCACTGTGGGCCTATTTGCAGAATCTCAGGGGATGCTAATCAAGTTGTCTTTTCATCTCCTAGCTAGCAGCACTTTTAAGGAGGCACTAAGGCAGTAGTTCAGCACATCACTACTGTTCATCTTTTGGAGAGACGATGTGGGACACTAAGTCAGCAGTTGGTACCCAGCAGCAGATCTGGAAGACAGTTGCCTTCCCCATTTCAGTGAAAGTAGTAGTAGAACGCTAACTCCTATGGGAGCTAAATGAAAACTTTTTTTATTAATCTTTTTATTAATTCTCAGAAAATTAAATTAACAAAAAAGCTGAACCAAATGTCTCCTGAGCAAAGGATTAGCCACTGCTTATTGTCTAGAGAGTGAAAATAGTCCCCCTGTGACTGGTATTCTCAGCCCCTACTTATCTGCTTGTGTTTCTTGGCTCTGTAAATCCTTAACAAGGTGAGTATCTAGCTCCCAGTTTTTACCATCTATGACCACCGCTGTTTTGCATATGAGGATTGGTTCTTCAGTGCATTATTTCAGTGCAGCATTGAGTTCAGCTCTGGCATGCCTTCTGCCACCCTCCACATGTGCAAGCTTTTAACAGGAAGGGCAAACGGAAGAGTCTTGACCTTGGTGCTTGCTCGTGGAAGCTGGGCTATTAAGAAGGGAGGAGAACGCTGCTACTGGTGTTGGAAAGTAAGGAGATAAATCATCTCTAGTTTTCATAGGATGAAAGCCAGTAGAAATAAAGAATATGGTAAGGAAAACAAGTACTGTGGAATCTGAAACTGCTTATACGCAGCTGTGTGCAGTGCAACCAGTAACACCTGCAGGATGTCTGGTTGCACAGTATGTATGTGTATAATATCCTAACCCTTCTTTCCTTATTGCCAAGGTTTCATAAAGGGACTGCAGCACAATCTGACTCAGACCTGTTCCCCCCAGTGTAGTCAGAGGTCCCTGTCTGTCTTACAAACTTGTCAGAACTGATCACCAGATCCACTCGGCTGTGTTGCAGGCTCCACTTCTGCGGATTCCATGGGCCTGGGCTTAAGGCTGTGTTTGCAGCAGTAGGGTGTCTGCTAGGAAAAGCTGGGAGTATGCTTGATTTTTTGCAGTATTGGAGGAACCCAGAGAGCCCCTGAATGTGCTGAGGCTCCATTTTAGGGCTGCAGCTGTAAATCACATTATAAGTTGTTATAATTTGATCCTAAGGTCAAATGATAAGGCAACATCAAAATAACCTTGAAGAACCAGGAAAGGTTGTTGTGACTGCTTCTCTACCATCTCAGATTCTGCTGGGGGAGCCTTCTTCCTGCATGCTCTAGGTTGCTGTGCTGGGTAGGGATACTGTTATATCTGAGATAAGGAGCTCCCCAGCTGTGTGTTCAGTATTTCATAGCCCTCCTTGCTTTCTTCCAGTTTATTTTGATTTTAGACCCCATGCAAAGATACATCAGCTCAACTAAAGCTGGAAACCATGAGACAAAGGCTTTAGGCACTGTCAGATACGGCAGCTGCTGTATCATTGCTCTGTACGTCATAAACAAAGCAGACTTGTCATCCCATCACTCCACTAGAAAATGAGGGCTGGGAAGAAGGAAGCTGAGCTTTCATGCACACTGCCAGATGAAATAGAGTGAGAGCACACACCAGGTCAGGCCAATTTGCCAAGTACATAAAACTGTATTGGAACCCTTTAATTTGCCTTCTGAAGAAAATACAAGTTGAAAAGCTGAAACCTCACCTTTCCGTCAAATCTCTTTATTCATCAAGGGTGCATGACTGAAGACAAAACCATAGACTGTCTATTCAGGCAGAGTCAGACAATGCTCTTCTTTTTAGTTTTTGTTTCACTGTATTTGCTGGGCTTTTCCCCTGTTAAGTCCGCACAAAAATCAGTGGGAGTTTTCGACCACATCCTGCTGCATCCTGAATTTGGATGAAGCAGATTAGTTTCAGTGATGGTTATTGTGTGTAACAGGGAATAAGAGGAACTTCTAAACCTTCTGAATTGCACCATTGTTCCTTAACAGCATTATGCGCTGCAGCCAGCCATTAATCACTCCAGATTCTTAAATTATGAATTGTTAGTAAGTGCAGAAGAAACAGAATACAAATGAAAAGATTCCATTATTAAAGCAATTTTAACATCATCTCTGAAGATAAGAAAATAAAGTCTGATTTTCTATAACAGAAAATAATTATGAATCTCAAATCTGAAATTATAAATTTATAAATTATAAATTTACTTATGTTGTTCTCACAAAGAGTAAAAAATTCTCAAGGTTTGTCATTCTCCTTGTGTTATATTTTAAACACAAGAAAAAGCAATGTAAGTGTTTTCAGAAACTGATCAGTGAGCCACAATTTGATGGGTCTACTGACCCGAAGTAGCAATTTACTCTTTGAGTAGTCTTCATGGTGCAAGTGGAGANTAAAGGAGCTGATCATCTGAATGAATCCCCTTTACCCACTTGAATTAGGAGGATGGGATGCTTCTCACTGTGATGGCACTCACGCTTGACTCATCCTCGTCAGTGTGTCTGATGCACTGTGGGCCTATTTGCAGAATCTCAGGGGATGCTAATCAAGTTGTCTTTTCATCTCCTAGCTAGCAGCACTTTTAAGGAGGCACTAAGGCAGTAGTTCAGCACATCACTACTGTTCATCTTTTGGAGAGACGATGTGGGACACTAAGTCAGCAGTTGGTACCCAGCAGCAGATCTGGAAGACAGTTGCCTTCCCCATTTCAGTGAAAGTAGTAGTAGAACGCTAACTCCTATGGGAGCTAAATGAAAACTTTTTTTATTAATCTTTTTATTAATTCTCAGAAAATTAAATTAACAAAAAAGCTGAACCAAATGTCTCCTGAGCAAAGGATTAGCCACTGCTTATTGTCTAGAGAGTGAAAATAGTCCCCCTGTGACTGGTATTCTCAGCCCCTACTTATCTGCTTGTGTTTCTTGGCTCTGTAAATCCTTAACAAGGTGAGTATCTAGCTCCCAGTTTTTACCATCTATGACCACCGCTGTTTTGCATATGAGGATTGGTTCTTCAGTGCATTATTTCAGTGCAGCATTGAGTTCAGCTCTGGCATGCCTTCTGCCACCCTCCACATGTGCAAGCTTTTAACAGGAAGGGCAAACGGAAGAGTCTTGACCTTGGTGCTTGCTCGTGGAAGCTGGGCTATTAAGAAGGGAGGAGAACGCTGCTACTGGTGTTGGAAAGTAAGGAGATAAATCATCTCTAGTTTTCATAGGATGAAAGCCAGTAGAAATAAAGAATATGGTAAGGAAAACAAGTACTGTGGAATCTGAAACTGCTTATACGCAGCTGTGTGCAGTGCAACCAGTAACACCTGCAGGATGTCTGGTTGCACAGTATGTATGTGTATAATATCCTAACCCTTCTTTCCTTATTGCCAAGGTTTCATAAAGGGACTGCAGCACAATCTGACTCAGACCTGTTCCCCCCAGTGTAGTCAGAGGTCCCTGTCTGTCTTACAAACTTGTCAGAACTGATCACCAGATCCACTCGGCTGTGTTGCAGGCTCCACTTCTGCGGATTCCATGGGCCTGGGCTTAAGGCTGTGTTTGCAGCAGTAGGGTGTCTGCTAGGAAAAGCTGGGAGTATGCTTGATTTTTTGCAGTATTGGAGGAACCCAGAGAGCCCCTGAATGTGCTGAGGCTCCATTTTAGGGCTGCAGCTGTAAATCACATTATAAGTTGTTATAATTTGATCCTAAGGTCAAATGATAAGGCAACATCAAAATAACCTTGAAGAACCAGGAAAGGTTGTTGTGACTGCTTCTCTACCATCTCAGATTCTGCTGGGGGAGCCTTCTTCCTGCATGCTCTAGGTTGCTGTGCTGGGTAGGGATACTGTTATATCTGAGATAAGGAGCTCCCCAGCTGTGTGTTCAGTATTTCATAGCCCTCCTTGCTTTCTTCCAGTTTATTTTGATTTTAGACCCCATGCAAAGATACATCAGCTCAACTAAAGCTGGAAACCATGAGACAAAGGCTTTAGGCACTGTCAGATACGGCAGCTGCTGTATCATTGCTCTGTACGTCATAAACAAAGCAGACTTGTCATCCCATCACTCCACTAGAAAATGAGGGCTGGGAAGAAGGAAGCTGAGCTTTCATGCACACTGCCAGATGAAATAGAGTGAGAGCACACACCAGGTCAGGCCAATTTGCCAAGTACATAAAACTGTATTGGAACCCTTTAATTTGCCTTCTGAAGAAAATACAAGTTGAAAAGCTGAAACCTCACCTTTCCGTCAAATCTCTTTATTCATCAAGGGTGCATGACTGAAGACAAAACCATAGACTGTCTATTCAGGCAGAGTCAGACAATGCTCTTCTTTTTAGTTTTTGTTTCACTGTATTTGCTGGGCTTTTCCCCTGTTAAGTCCGCACAAAAATCAGTGGGAGTTTTCGACCACATCCTGCTGCATCCTGAATTTGGATGAAGCAGATTAGTTTCAGTGATGGTTATTGTGTGTAACAGGGAATAAGAGGAACTTCTAAACCTTCTGAATTGCACCATTGTTCCTTAACAGCATTATGCGCTGCAGCCAGCCATTAATCACTCCAGATTCTTAAATTATGAATTGTTAGTAAGTGCAGAAGAAACAGAATACAAATGAAAAGATTCCATTATTAAAGCAATTTTAACATCATCTCTGAAGATAAGAAAATAAAGTCTGATTTTCTATAACAGAAAATAATTATGAATCTCAAATCTGAAATTATAAATTTATAAATTATAAATTTACTTATGTTGTTCTCACAAAGAGTAAAAAATTCTCAAGGTTTGTCATTCTCCTTGTGTTATATTTTAAACACAAGAAAAAGCAATGTAAGTGTTTTCAGAAACTGATCAGTGAGCCACAATTTGATGGGTCTACTGACCCGAAGTAGCAATTTACTCTTTGAGTAGTCTTCATGGTGCAAGTGGAGATATTTTTTCTGGAACAATACTACTTGATTTGTATAAAAGTATTAGATTTCAAGTATAAACGACCTGATGCACTTGAAATGGTCATGCTGTCAGTTCCCTTTGGCCTGGTGTGAGAGTAGGTGCCAGTGTATTCCTTAGGGACTTTGCATGAGTGACCATCCTGCAGAAGAACAACCCGTCTTCTTTCAGAGCTCGATTAAACTTCTGTAATGTAGGCTACTTCTTAAAACATTTAAAATGTTTTCCTTTTTACAGTGGTAAAGGATTCGTTATGGTCACAGCAGTGATTTCAGTGTTTGCAACAACCCAGCAAATTCACACTTCCCTTGCGTTGCACACGTTCACGTGGGCGGAGGTCACAGTCATCACAGCAGGTGTTCCTGCACTTTTACTTCCATAAAATAGAGCCTGTGGAAAAGAGAAGATTCAATAGGAATGAAGGGGTAATAGCAGTGAAAAAGCCTGGGAGTGGGCCTGCAGTAAAAATGGATTAGGCAGACTTGGCTGCTCTAATGAAGAGAACTGGAAGAGAAAAATAAAAATGATGGGAAAAGATAAGGGGAGCTTACAATAGACTTGCAGGGTGGAAAGTGAGGGCAGAGCACCCAGTGTTTCTGCAGGTTCATAAAGAGCCTAACGCAGTCGTCATGGGAGGTTTTAACAACCCTGCTGTTGACTAGAATAAGAATTACAGAATGATTGGGGAAGGGTGAACGTTTCTGGTGGTTATTTCAGGACTGTTTTCTTGCTGCTTTTTCTTAAGCAATCGATAAGATCAGAAGCTGTAGTCACTGGAAATGAACACTAAGTGACAAAAGGCAGCCTTCATCTGAGGGAAAATGGTCATTATGCCATTGGATTTGTTTGAGGTACTTGTGTAAAAAATGTTCAAAGGCAGCAGCACAGAAATATTAGATTTTTAAAAGGTAGATGTGAGGGAAAGTAAAAAGGCTGGGATGAAAGTGATCAAAAGAACTACAGGCATAAAATTCCACCTTGGACCAGTCAGATCTAAGGCCTGTGAAGAGGAATCTCTTCATTATAGAAGTCCTTTTACTGTTAATGATCGCAAAGGAAGCCACCTCTGTTAAGCAGGAAAATTAGCGTTTAGTCAGATGCCAGGTTAGAAGGGTGTAAATTGAGTGAAGAGTTTGTGGGAGGGTATTTCACGATAAAACATCATCAGGAAAATTGAGAAGCCTTATCCATCCTCATGGAATAGCAATGATTTCAGGCTGTATGGATCCTCCAGCAAATACAGAAAGTCTAGAGGATCTACAAAAAATCACATGATCACTATGCTAATTTGCTGCTCCCTGTGCCTCTACTCAGCTTGAGGGCTTCAGCTGCTCCCATGTGCCCCCAAATCCCCACTGACTGGAGATTTTGTAGCCTGCAAGGTGCATCCTGGGACTTCATTAGCTTTTCAGCAGATTCTTGCTCTTGCCTGCAGCTCTCTGCCTGCCTTTTCCAGCTGTCTCCCAACACGGACCTCTGGGATCGGCTGTTTTCTCTCTGCAAGGAGAGCAGTGAGAAAGAACAATTTCCTTAGCGAGTACCGTCCCTAATGTGCTGTACTGTATCTTGCTTGGCAAGGGAGCATGGGAAGGAAGAAGGATATAGCTGAACATTTCTCAATGCTCAAAAGAAATGAGGTGAGATAGATAATGTCCCTTTTATCAAAAAAAAGTGGTGGTTAAAAAAGCAAAGTGAAAATTGCGCTTGCAGGCTTGAGTTAGTACCGAGTTCCTTTTTATGCAACATTTCCATTTATAATAAGTGAACAAATGAGAAAGCAATGTCTATTGTTTTTATAACATGACTAGTGTGTGTTTGTAGACCATTATAAGATGCTCAGAAGAAGTGTTATAGGTGGTTACCTGCTGAGGTTATGATCTGTGTGGCTCTTAACAGCTGATCATTTTTTAAACATCTGTTCCTTTTCTAAATCCTTTCCAAGCCCTGTGCAGAACCGTCACATGAAACAAGGTTAAATATTGAGTGAGGTACAGACATGCCACTTACTGCTGCTTCTTGCATGCTGCAGCCTGCCATGGCCCTGGTTTCTACCAGGTGGAGCTGCTGCTGCAGGCAGACCAGGGATGGGGCTGTTTCTGCTTTGCAGTAGCAGTGGAGGGACTTGGCTTGCTGGCAGGGGATCAAAGAACCACAGAACTGCTTGGCTGGAAAAGACCTTTGAGATCATCGAGTCCAACCGCACCTGCCCACTGCTAAAGCAGATCCCTGAGCACCTCGTCTCCCTGTCTGTTAAATCCCTCCAGGGATGGGGACTCCACCACTTCCCTGGGCAGCCTCTGCCAATACCTGAGAACCCCTTCAGTGAAGAAATTTTCCCTGATAAACAATCTGAAGCTCCCTTGGTGCAACTTGAGGCCATTTCCTCTCATCCTGTCACTTGTTTCTTGGAAGAAGAAACCAGCACCCACCTTGCGTCAGCCTCCTTTCAGTGAGGTGTAGACAGTGATGAGGTCTCCCCTCAGCCTCCTTTTCTCTGGGATAAACCGGCCCAGATCCTCAGCTGTATTCCGGACCCTTCCTCATCTCCATTGCCTTCTCTGGACACACTCCAGCCCCTCGATGTCCTTCTTGGAGTGAGGGGCCTAAACCGAACCCAGCACTTGAGGTGCGGCCTCACCAGCGCTGAGCACAGGGGCACAATCCCCTCCCTGCTCCTGCTGGCCACGCTGGGTGCCATTGGTCCTTCTGGCAACCTGGGCCACTGCTGGCTCCTGTTCAGCTGCTGCCAATCAACACCCCCAGGTCCTTCTCTGCCAGGCTGCTCTCCAGACACTCTTCCTCAAGCCCGGAACGCTGCACGGGGTTGTTGCATCCCAAGTGCAGGACTCTGCCCTTGGCCTTGTTGAACCTCATCCCGTTGGTCTCAGCCCATCTATCCAGCCTGTCCAGATCCCTCTGCAGAGCCATAATAGTTATCTGGATGGAGCTTTGGCTTATTTAACCAAAGAAGCCTTACCTGGATACTGCCAACACTTGTGCTCAGTGGAAAGGAGAGACAGATTTCCAAGTGACAGAAAGCATGGCATCATGGAAGTCAGTTTGCACAATCCAGCTCATATAGCCCACCTGGGCAACCCCACTGGGTTTGGAAAAATCTCACTTGCAAATTCTTTGTTTCACTGTGATGTCAGGATATGAGCCTCCGTCTCAGTGCAGGAAGTGAACTCATTAACTGCCTTATGAACAAAATGGCTGAGGTCTCCCCTCAGGACAAAATTGCCAAGCATGATTTAATGCAAGAAAGAGGGCAGGCACTGAAAGGTCAGCATGGTGACAGATGATATTTCACTCTGCTTAGGGTTCTGCAGCTGTTTGCTGTTGTGGGAGGGTGATGTGCGGTGGGAAGGACAAATCCCAGTAGTAGTGTATCAAGAGACCCTGTCAGTATGTCATGTGGACGAGCTTGCTTACAGGGGTGTCAACCTGGCATCTGACAACGCTCACAGGAACTCTTCTGTTGGCTCTGCAGCCTCGGGGAATCAATGGATTTATGCTCTTTCAGGCTGCAGATACTGTAGTGTGGATTTATGGAGAAGTGGGGAAGCCAAAAGCACGCAAAAGCCCTCTTCCTACCTCCTTTACCATTGTTCAAAATTATTCCTGTACCACATGATGAAGGAGACACCTTTACGGCAACTGTCGCTGTGTGGTGTCAGAGGTGCAGGGCTGATAGGGGGAGTAATCGGGGACTCCTTCTTAGGAGCTGACATGAGGAGAAAGAGCCCCAGGCTTACCCGTCTCCAACCAGCTTTCTTATCTCAGGGAGGCAAGAAACAAGCATATTGACCTGCACCCCACGTCTATGACCTGGTCCAAGGTTTAGGAAGGCATGAAAAATACAGGGCTGGGAGGGAGGGGCTCTTCATTCTTTGCAGAAGGCCATGCTTCAGCCTGCTCTGTGTCCTGTGGAGGTCTCCTGCAGATCCGTCCCAGGCTCACCTGAGATTTGGGTTGGGAAGGTTCCCCATTGCCCATCTTCTCTGCTCAATGTGGGACACAAGAGTTTGAACCTGCATGTTTGCAGGGAGAGGTGTCTGATCCCCTGAGAGGAGGCTTGACATCTCTTCTGAGCTGTCCTGTCAGGTCACGTAGCTCCCTCCACATGAGACTACAACTGCTGCTCCACCTCTTCTGCTTGTGTGCTGGTGTGGCTGCTGTGACTGCTCTCTGTCTCCCTGGGAGTGAGACCCTCTACCCCAGTGCCAGGGTCAGGCAGGAGGTGCCAGCTCTGCATCTGACAGATGCCAAACACCTTGGGCTACCAAGACAGAACTGGCAAATGGATGCGGCCAAAGCAAAAACTTGTTAGCATTTGGGGAAAGCCAAGGTCTTAAACATATCCAGGCATATTGTGTCCACTCCTGGAATCCCCAGCATTAGATGGAGATGGAACTGTTGGAATGGGTCCACGGGAGGCCACAAAGATGGTCAGATGACTGGAGCACCTCTGCTATAAGGACAGGCTGAGAGAGTTGGGGTTGTTCAGCCTGGAGAAGAGAAGGCTCTGGGGAGACCTTAGAGCAGCCTCCCAGTACTGAAGGGGCTACAGGAAAGTCAGAGAGAGAGAAGTTGCCCAGAGAAATGGTGGCTGCCCCAGCCCTGGAGGTGTTCAAGGCTGGGTTGGATGGGGCTTTGAGCCCCTTGATCCAGTGGGAAGTGTCCCTGCCCATGACAGGGGGGTTGGAACTGGATGATCCCAGGTCCCTTCCAACTCGAACCATTCTATGATTCTGTGATTTTATATGCAAGGTGTGACTGGCTCTTGGAACCGCAATTTTTAACAGGAGTTAAATGTAGATGACACGCATGACTCTCACTTATTTTTTTTTTAACAGTCTCCAAATTTTTTTCCTGCATATGGATTTTGGCTTTTCCTGGTTATTTCCTCTTGCTCTCCTCTCCATTCAGAGAGGCACATTCCTGCGTGTACCGCTGTGTATGTGGCTCTAAGGAAAGCACTGCTGAAACAATTGCAGATATTTTTTCACTCAGATATATTTGTGCATATAGGACCGCTTAAAAACTATAGCTTAAACTGCTGAAACTTGCCTCCCTTCACGTATCGGCGATCCTAAATAAGTAATGAAGTGAAGGTAGTTAAGATGCAAATGTAAAATATCTTATTTTCAGCGTGGCTTACATTAAGCTGTTAATTTCCATTAACATTAATGAGAAAATACACCCAAAAGTTTTCCCCAGGCAAGAGTTCCGATCCTCCTAACAATAATTTCCCTTTTAGAATGTTTTTCAATCAAGGATATTTGTATTTTGCAAGCTTAATTAAGAATTAATTAATTAACAATATCTCTGGAAGGAATAGCAAATGGCGTTTTGCCAGTGAGTGAAAGGAGGTTTCCCAATGGGATGTGGGACTCCTGGCTCCAATGTTGAAATCTGAAGCACTTGTGTCACCATCCTCAACATACTGGGAACTTTTGCAAATTTGAGTCCAATGTACATCCATATTTATCATCGAAGATATTGCTGCTTTGATAAGTACCTGACAGATCTGTTAAGTCTTTCATATCTGCATTTGTAGAAATAGCAGACAATTTTAATAGTTATCTACAGAAGCAAATTACTTTTAGGCTGTAAACTATGGCTGATGCTATGAAACAGTGCACAGGGATACCTACCCTGTGATTTCCTGCAGGATGTTCTCTTTCTCTATGAACAGCCTGGCTCTTGTGCTTAGTGGGTAGCTAATTTCTTCGTATTCATTTCATGTAATATGTATTCCTACCACTCAATCAGATTTGTAAACCAGATTCACAAATGATGGGGAGTATGTTGTTCTTTGCAATTGGGATGATTCACCAGTGGCATAACTAATAGGAGATGAGGAAACTGAGAAATTATACCCTTCTGCTTGAGATTGGAAGTGGGGCTTGGGAACAGAGACAGTAGGAAACAGAATGAGGAAGAAGGGGAGAGGCTCCAAGTACTGACAAGAGGCAAGGAGATGGGGAGGTGAGAGACAGTACACTGGAATTGTGATTACAGCACACAGCACACAAGAAGGGCTGGGAAGCTGCTTTCCATAGAGAAAGATAAAACAATGAAGGAATAAATAGGAAAAATATTTTTGTTTCCACAGAGGGAAAAAATTAGGACACTTTAATTCTGAGGGCTACAGTAAGCAAGAAATGATGGAGAAGACTATCACAGTCGAGTAGATCTGTGTGGTCCAGGTGAAGACCTGTGCATGGAGAAAGTGTTCTGGTACCACTTGGGAAGAAGTCTGGGCTGAGCCCTGGAGAGTGTGCAGATCCTAAAGGTCACATAATGGATGAGCACAATATACTGGGAAGCCACTGCTGCGGTGTCGTTCCTCCAGCTTGCTCAGCAGGGCACGTTACAAAGACAAACCAAAGTGCTGCAAATGCCTCATAAGGCTGTTCCCGTGGAGTGAATCTGCATTATCACTACCAAAGGCAACAGGGAGAGCGGGTGTGTTGGAAAGCTCTTGTAATCCACCTTTCTTCTAAGTCTAGACATAATAGCTGAGGCTTATTTGTGCACTTCTTAATGTTAATAGCTTATTCCTTTGGTCTCACAGAAGGAAAAAAGAACTATAGACACATCCTGTTTTGAAATTAAAGCTCCATGGAGGCTAATTTTTTTATTCAAACCACTTGTCACAGGACAACGTCCCCGGCTTTGGGTGCAGAGGCAGCTGCTTGTTCCAAGTCAAGGATTTGGTCCATCCTAGTCTTCCAGGCTTTCTTACCTTCTGCATTGACTCCAAGTATATCTGAAAGATGGGCTCTGGAAGGTATTCCAAACTGCTGGAAGTTGCTATTGGATTTTCCTCTTTCCCTCCAGAAAGATTCAGTCATTGCGTGTCCAGCATAACCTCTTGGCTGTTACTGATTAATGCCTGTTATCTCAGGGGAATTAGCATTGGATAAAAGAGTTTCAAGGACAGAAATCTGTGAAGAAAAGAACTTAGCTGGTGAAAGTGGTCCTTGAGATATGTGACAAGCTAGGGTCCTTAAGCAGATAATGAATATATCTGGCTTGGTGTGAGAATGACTAAGTAGAGTTGAGAGCAAAGTCTTTTATATATTTATTTAAAATCCAAAAAGAGAGACAAAGCCTGGTTTCCCTGGTCCTAGCAAGTTCAAAAGTGTTCTCCATCTGGTTTGTTGCTGTCTGTCTGATCACCTCGTTGTTGCCTCTTCACTGTATGCAGCCTGTGTGTTGGACAAAATCATAACTTCAAATTGCATTTTTTATCACTTTTTCCTTAGAGCCCTCCTTCACACAACCCTATGATCACATGAGCCTCAGTGTTTATTTTGATGAGTGTAGCTGGTGTTGCTTGTTTGGAAACTTGAAAAGTGGAACCTAAGGACTCAAATCTGAAGAAAGAAAAAATACTTGAAATTATTTCTTTTTCTGTTGTTCAACACAAACAATTGGATCATCTTCTATTAAGACAAATTTGTAATTTTATGGGGTTTTACATTTTCTGTAGTTCTGGATTAACATTATTCGTTTAAATCTCTTAATTTGTATCTAACATCGCGTCTTAAAAATAGAAAAAATAAAATCCACCACTTTTTCTACCTGTTCCTTTTTTCAGTCAACTAATTTGAATTTTAAAATCTTGTTTGGAGAAGACACGATTCCAAACTGTAATAAACATGTCTCTGTGCAGTTTTGTGCTGGTTGAAGTCACTAATCCTTTTTTAGTCATCCTTGTCTACTTCCATATATTGATTAAAGTTATTTAAAGTATTACACAAAACTTTTATCATTTCAAAGGATTATCCTTTTATGTTTTTCTTCCTGGCTTCTTTTCTGAATTAACTTGTTTGTACCCCAACTGATCCACGAGCTGTCTTTTTTTCTTTGACAGAAATGTTGCACAGTAAATCCATTTCTTATTTTTGCTTATATTCAGCTTTCATGAAACATGTCAATGGAGCCTTCCAGAGCACCGTGTTGTGAATGACTGTGGAAATGGACATCTCTAACTATGCTCCGTGTAGCTGTAGGATAGGGAGCCTAAATCCATTTCTGCATATACTGATTGATAGGAATGATAACAAAGAACACTTAAATTGTTTCTGTGCCAAACCACCTGTTGTCTCATAGTGGTTTATACTTATGCAGATTTCCTAGCTTGGGTAATTGTCCTCGTGCACACCCAGAAAGAGTAACCTGTGTTTGGGGATGTGGCGTTTTGTTTGTTTTGGTTTTTGCATTTTTGAAGACACAAATTGATTTAACTGCATCATTTTTGAAGAATCGCGTTGAGCGGAGTAGGATCTAATTCATACTTGAATTTGTTCTCTCTGGTCAAAGCCGTATGTAATTTATATTCTGTCCCTTTAGGACCAAAACATTAAGTGCTA
Source organism: Geococcyx californianus (assembly GCA_013389885.1). Taxonomy (NCBI): domain Eukaryota; kingdom Metazoa; phylum Chordata; class Aves; order Cuculiformes; family Neomorphidae; genus Geococcyx; species Geococcyx californianus. The sequence continues at coordinate 17,345 of VWPV01027408.1, read as the reverse complement.
TCTGTAAAACTGCAGCTTCTTAAACAACCAGTTGCTAGAGGCAGCCCTGGGGCAAGTAACTTCTAAAACAAACTCCAACGAACTGTCTGGACACATTTCTTCTCCTGACTCACCAGCCCCTGCCACCCTGGGGTTTGTTTCTAATTCTAAGAGTGCTTATCTGATTCCTACTGACCCCTAAAGCTAGGATGCGGCACTAACCTTACATTGATAGCAGACAGGTCTTTCTCGTAGACCCAGCTCCAACTGGTCTGCGTTAGTCCTTCTGGATTGACCCTTTTTAAAACTTTAAGAAAGACGACTTAGCCCAAAATAAAGTCAGCATTCCAGCCCTTGAGTAACACGTGTGACCATGGCACGGTGGTGCTGTGTATGTACAGCTGGGTCACCCAGAGGCTCCGGACCCCAACACGGTTATAACCAAGTTGTGATGAATAGACTGAAGATTTGGGATCTGATGCTGTCAGATCACTAACAGGAGGTGAGGTTGGTAACTTCTGGGGCCAGGTCAGGCAAAGAACTGTGTTTGGTCGGTGGAAGCCAGCACCTATCCTGAAAAGATGCAGTCATATAGGTGAGAGATGCTCTGTCATAGATCCTGAAAAGTCATAGCAATCAAACAAAATGTTTCAGAAAGGCAAGAAAGCAAAAGTACACCACAAGGACTGTTTGTTATCTATGAGTGTGTGAACAACTGTGTTCTAAATAGAGGTTTGTTTATAAAGAAACAATAACACAAGTGGGAAAATGGGAATCTCCTGCCTGTCAGTGACTCATCATCCCAGTACAGAACACACTGACTGGAATAGTCAGGCTGTGTCCTGTGTTATAGTTAGTAGGATGCTTGCTCAACATGCTCTGTGTGGCCTAGAGAGTCCTTCCTACCAGCTTCTCTGGGGTTTTAGACCTGACATTTGTCAGACCTGTGAACTGCACAGCATCTTATTTTGCCTGGGGTCTCAAGGTGCTTCCATAGCACTAGGGCATTCCCTGCTGTGCATTGCAATTGTGCCGTGTCGATAATCGACATAAACAAGATGGCAAAATGTCTTGAATACTGGTTAAAATTGCCACTGTCAGTGCAAGGTGAGAATGTTATGACAAGTTTAATAATCTGTTTAGATATTAAGTTTCGGCTTTGCCTTAGCAGGATGCTGCTAACAGACTTTATGCCACGCTACTGCTAACTACAATTACTATGGTTACAAGGTTAAGCAACAAACCCATTTTGTCTTTGAGGAGGTCAATTTATTCATTAACAACTCTGGGCAAAGCCTAGTGAGCTCAAATGCTTAAAAACCAATTAAACTTATCCTTGGCTTTACTAAGTCTCTCTTTGGTCTTGAAAGTTCAGCAGCAAATTTGGAAGGAATTAGATCTGCAGTCAGTCCTTCAGAGCTATAAATTTCCTTTTTTCCTTCTTCAAGGTTACTGCAGGAGTTTCAGCTCCTTAGATTCTTCAGTGTGGTTTGTGTCTGTAGTTAAGCATCCACTCATGAACTGGCTTCAAAATGTCTGTTAATAGCTCTTTGACAGTGATTTTTCTTCTGGTATCTATCCTGCAAAGTTTTTGTAGGTTTTTCACTGAAAATCTTAACCATTAAACTTGAGTCCTCCCTTCTATCCCTTCCTACCTACTTCTTGGTAGCAAAAATGGCAAAAGGTTGTGCATTTATGAGCACTGTTCTATTTTAACTTACAACTCAAAACTACATAAGCCAACTTTTCTATCAAAAGTCCTGATTTAAAAAAAAAAAATGTTCTCATCTGAGTTCTGGATTTCCCCTACATTTTGCACACACAAAATATTGGGGTACAGTAGCTGAACCCCATTTCTTTTGGGAGCCTCATCCACAAAGAGTTGAGGATTTTTAATTTATGTGTGTTTTTTGGCAGACGTAAATGTGCTGCTAGCAGAGCAGTCATCACCGATACTCTGCAATCCAGTGTCGTGATGGCGAAGTCCAGGGCTTACAGGCTACTACCCATGAGCCCAGTGTTCTCCCATCTCCTTGAAGAACCATTTACTGTTTATTTACATTGTCATTTCTGGTAATGTTGGCCTCCATTTAAAGGGATTTTCTTTATGTGATTTTGCCTTCTGAATTGAGTTTTTACTGTACACAAAGCCACCCAGTGCTAACGGAGCAATACTGCTCTGCCACCAGGTAGAAGCAACCTTTACCTCACCAGGACCATCTCCAGAACAGTCTGCAGGCAGCAGCAGCTCCAACGTATCTCATGATTCTGGGAATAGAATAATTTTCTAACAAAACCAAAAGTAAAATAATGTTTTGTGGTTTTACAAGCAAACCAAACACTTTTAAGTAATTTTAACGTAATAAGATAATGCAAAATAGCAACTAATTCCCTAAAGCAATGTAGCAGCTTCAGATTATGCAGGCAGTTCAACTTCAGTGTGACAATGCTGCTGTAAAAAACTAGATTGTGAAATATTAGATGCATTCCCCGAGAGCCCAGAGTGCACATCCTTCTCAACAAAAGCTGGAAACAACATAAAGTTGACGCTGCCTTATGATGCTGAATATTGCAGCATCACCCCAACTGGAGCTTTTGCTATTCCAGTTCTGAAATGGTGATTAAACAGGGAAAGCAAAAGCTGGTTCTAAAGACCACCGGTCTGTAGCTTGTAACAGTGAGAGCCTGGATTTGGAAAGCTTTGCTTGTGCTATAGAGAGTAGGTAAAATAGAGCGTGTGGTTTTTCTGACAATGAATACAAAGCAAACAGGGGCAGTCTTTAGCACTTAATTTCTATATAAAATTAATCAGGAAGAAATGTGATTCCTGAAAGCACAGTACACTGAGGCATCTGCTCAGCAAACACCGTGCAGTCTGAAAGGAACCTTTTTGATGCCCCTAAGAAGAAAACTCCATCTGACTGCACTTTTGTCCATTTATGCTTGAAACACTGTAATTTTTTTTCCATTTTGGCTTGGGAATCCATCAAAGCATTGTCTTGTTTCTAGAATGGCGTGTGCTGTCCATGTGCTTTCCAAAGTGAATGCGTTGTGTTGGCTGGCAGACTTAGAGACAGAACCAAAGCCTTTGCTCTTTCTCTGGATGACCGTTGAACTCAGAAATTACTTTGCTGTCTGTTGTGTCATAAAGTACCTCGTGTGCCTTTTGGATGCTCCTTCCCTGGTGTTATTGAGCACAAGCACAATCAGATTGCTTGTGCCCTAAGGGTCCCTGACCTCTCCTCTCTGCCTGGCTCTGCGCCAGCAAACGGTAAAGCCCAGGAGGAGTGGGTCTGTACAGGGCAGCAACTGGAATGAAGAAGTGCCATCCACCTTTGTTCTGGGGGTGGGCAAAGTTACTGCCTGTTTTCTGAGAGCTCTTATGGACTGAACGCTCGCTGGCAGTTGGAGCACATTAAAAGCACATCTGAAGCACAGCGCACAGTTTGCTGTCACCTAGAGTGCTCCCCTTAGCATAGTCTAAGATGCCTGCTGCCAAGCAAAGGCATCCCAAGAGGTTTGCTTCAACAGCGCTCTCCTCATCCAAACTGAAATGCTAACATAGACGTACCCTTCAGCTCCCCTGCAGGGCTAAGTGCCTGCCTTCCTTTCCTTTCCCTGTGAGGTTGGGTGGTTAGGACTCAGTTTTGGCTCACAGGCGTGTTACCTGAAATCTATAAAGAAAGACTCTCCCAAAACAAAGTGTTTTGTTTAGAGGGGAGACATTGCTTTTATTCTGTGCTGGGTTGGAGATCTTCCACAAAACCAGCACAGCAAGTGCAGACCCCAAAGGCCTACTGATACAGACCCAGTGCTCAAAACCCCTCCTGGCTTATACAGTCGTTACACCTACCTAATGCAGATATTCATTAGGTTACAAAATTCTGCTTTAACACAAATCCTTTGTTTGGATGAGGATGTCCTTCAGGTAATTCTTAAACAATCACAAATTTTCCCTGTCAGATAGCCCTTTCCTTGTTCCATCCCACATTTTCAACCTTAAGTCCATTAACTACCAAGTTCATTTTCTTAAGACTCAGTGTCTGCATCCTTGGGCAAAGGCCAGGGGGTTTGTAGGAGATCATGAGTGTCTGCCGCTCTGGGCAGATACTAGGATGTTTGTAGAAGTTACCAAATGTACCAAATGTTTGTAGAAGTTACCAAGTGTCTGTGTCTCTGGCATCAGAATGTTTGTCGTAAATAAATGAGGTGCAAAATACATTCCCCTTATCGTTGTGGGTAACAGACATGGGACAGACTGGTGTGGAGATGGGGTTCATAGCAGATTGTGGAAGAAAAGGATCTGGAGGGAGCACTAGGGTATTTAACTTTGATGCAGTTGCATCCCTCATTGAATAGTAAAGACAAATGTAGAAATACCTCACGTGATTATCAAAATGAAACATGGAAGATCAGTAGTAGATAGGCAAGTATTTAGTTCTCTGTTATTGGCTGCACGTTTTAAAAAGAACCCAGGGAGATTTCTGTGTTATTTCTTGCTGTGACACTCAGTGTGCAGAAGGCTCCTTGGACTTGGAATGTGGAACTTCTCCATGAAGCAAAAATTCCACCAAAAATCTCTTCGCAAAGAATTTATTTTATTTGTCTAAGCAAGATGTTACTATTTTACTAAAGTGGTGAGAGAGTCAAGCTACAGGCTTTGACAGTTCCCTGGTGAAAACACAACCAGCATTGCCACATTAGCGTGAAACAATTTCAGTTTATCAAAGCTTTACTTTATGATAGGAAGAATTTCCCATTTGATACGTTCCCACCAGTTCTGGCTGTAGATCCTCGTGCCATAAGCTTTAGCTACCACGCTGGCAATGATACAGAAGCTCAAGGGAGGCAAGTGAGACTGAGCAACCTCGTTGTCCCTGTGAGGAAGGCTTACGGCAGCTTGCACCTGAATGTTGTTGGGCCCTTGCCACAGTGTCAGTGCTAAATAAAGAAGATCGATTGCAGATTAAACAATGTAGGTCTTGCTCTCTTCTGCAGGAACACTCTTTGGGGGACTTCATGGATGGCACTTCCATAGAGTGTTTAGCTTTAGGTGTCAAGCCTTTGTGTTTGGTGGATGGAAAGATGTGATGAAAAAGGAGCTTCAGTGTAGATAACTTCCCTAAAGGAAAGGCTTATTGCAGGTTTGATCCACGACTCCCCTACAGGCCTTAACTTTACAACTTCTCATGACAAATGAGCCTGAAGAATGCAGGCGGAAATGCTTTTGCTTCGTTTTCTGATCTTACTGGCTATCTTCCCAGAACTTGGTGATGACTGTGATTTTAATTTGCCTCTTATTGTCTTTAACAGCACTTTTGTGCTTTTAATATTCTGGATTTACACCATTTGCTCGTGTGAGCTTAAAGCCCGTTTGCCAGCGCGGTTGTATTAAATAGGCTTATAGCTGCCCTCTGCGTGCGAGTCTGCTGCAAAGCAGGCATCTGTGGCACAGGGCAATGCATGGGAGGCTGCAGTTCCCCAATGGTTTGTATGTTCAGCCATAGGTCAGGTGCAAGCTTGAGGTCAAAAGGCCCAATTCTGTTGCTTCCGCAGTATTTGAAAATGATGGCTTTAATAAGGCCAGCAAGATAGAGGGAAAACGTTGCTGTGGGACAGTCAGCTGTCCGGGATCTGAGGAGCTGGCAGTTCCCCACTAGTGATGGCAGGGAAGTGCGTCTGTATTTGGGATGACAGAGCTGATGGGCTCCCTGTGCTTACAGGACTGGCACATGTTCTGATGCTGCAACGTGATCTCTGCATAGACAGAAGTAAACATCTTACAGAAAAGGGCCTGTGACTGCCCTGTGCTGGCAGGCGTTACTTATTTCACCTTAACTTTTGCTGTCAGAGCTCAGCGTCTTTGGTTTTTTGAGCACCACAGTGCTCATCTCTTGCGCTTTACAGAAACAGCCTTAGACTGGGGTGCTTTGACACCACCAGTAGTTTAGAAAGGACTGCCCAGGTTGCTGTGGTTTTGGTACACATTTACTGAGTTAATTCAGCAGTTCAGGGTAAGAAGGTGCATGTGGAGATGGAGAGCAGGGAAAGGGCCAGGCAGACTCCTCCCTGCAAATCGTGCTTACATGTCAAGGAGGAAGGAAAGAGAAAGAAAAGCTTTTAAGGACATTTGATAGTGTGAATTACTTCAGTGCATTTTTTATTGCATCTCACATTGGTGATCTACTTATTTTACAGTAGCTTCTGTAAGACAGTCTTACCCTATTCACCAGAGGCTTTCTGAGGCCTGAAGAAATCTTGTGCGTATATTGTAATAAACAAGTTAAGGGGATTTTCGGTAACACAGATTAAATGCACATTACATTATGTGTAAGTGAGCAAAGTTGAAGAACAGAAAAATGACACTCCCAATGCCCAGGCTGGCAGGAGAAGCTTCTGTGGCACTGTGGGGTGAGTCTGGAGTCTGGCTGGGAGGGGAGCCACTTCTGCAAAGGTTTTCAGAGAGTATCTCTCTGCTTGTTGCTTCCAAAGCACAGTTAGGCAGTTGAGTGAAGTGCTGCTGCTGCTGACTTTTAGAGGATGCAGGCAATGTGCATGAAGTTGAAGTCGTATGGTACAATAACAGCTTAAAACTAAAGCCAAAAAATACAACAGGAGGACTCTTCCTAGCTGAACTCTTACACTGGTTTAAGCCAAATGGTGTTTCAGACCTAAAAGATACAACTATAACTTTCTGCACTCTTAGTTGAAAGAAAACTCATTTGGAAGTTAAGTATTGCTCTTAGTGCTTATGATTTTGATATGTTGGTTTACAGAAGGGAGGCATATATTAAAAATAATGAAGTAGCAGTGACATTTCAGTGCCACTCAATTACAGCATGTGCCTCTCTTGAGGGTGACAGTTATTAGACTGCAGGTGTGACTATAACCAGCATTTCTCTGGAGGTGCCTTTTTTGTTCACGTTTGAAAAAATGTCATAAAGCTTGTTGCCTTTGTCTCCAATTTTTTAGCAGTTAGTTTTATGAGAGGGAGGAGGACAAGTTAAAATCAGGGGAGGAGGACAAGGGGGAGACAATAAATGAGGAGAAGAGTGATGTTTGCTATTCCAGGAAGGTAAAGAAGAAAGGCGGCCATCACTGGCAGCATCCCAAGGAAGTGCCACTCAGCCATGGCTGATTCTGCTGGGGAGAGCTGTTTCCTTTCTACAGCAGTCCCAAAAGACTGCTTTGAGAACTTGCATTCACAAGGTATTTCAAGGATGTGCCTTACCCAAGGTTTAATCAGGACTGCACGTCAGACACTTTATGAATTAACACTCATTAGAGCCTGTGAGTAGATACAGTTCCTCCATTAGGGATCATCTGAAAAAATCCCTATTTAAATGTAGCCATCCCACAGGGATTTCTGCCACAGGAAAGCAGTGGACAATTGAAAGGGAATTCTTTTGCAGACCACACCTGAAAGGTAGGCACCTTTCTTCTCTCCAGGTAAAAATTATTATTTGGTTTTTTTTATGCCTTGTGTTCAGTCACTAAAAACAAACCCAAACCCAAAGCCATTGTGGTTTATGCTGGTCAAGTAAAATTATTTTTCCAGTTTCCGAACAGTCCTCTCTCAGCAGTGGTTACAGTGCCTATTTTCATACTGTTTTCCCCTCTAAAAGAAAAAACACTCCTTAGGAACTAAGGACATATCTAAGAGCAGAGTCAAAATTCTGGTGTATGCTGGACAGAATGATCAGAAGTTCTTTGCTGTCATTGTTTGGATTTGTGTCCTATGCGTTGGTCCATTCATGTTTACACGTAGCAGCAGCCAAAGCTCGTACTGTGGCCAAGCTCCAAAAAAAGAACCTGTTTCCTTGGTGTGTGGTTAGCTGCAAAATAGGGACTTTTTATATGGGTGTTGCAGAAGACACACCACAACCAGGGCTGGGCAGGGCTGTGGAGCAAGGAGGAAGGATCGGAGGCAGTCCTATCGGAAAGCTTCTGGGAGACAATGAGGGAGACAGCCTTCCTCATGCCGAGGGAGTTGCACCATGAGAAGGACCTACGAGCAAATTTGCAGTTGCCCAAGGCAGCATGTGCTCTCCAGAATTTGAAGTTGTCTGTTTTCTGGTTAGTTATTGAGCAGTTGATGTTATAGTCTTTCAAAAGCAAATACAGAGCTCACTTTGAATAAACTAAATTCATTGCGCTGAAGGCACAGCTTGAGCTAAGGTGAAAGTTGTGCTGGTTATCAACTAAAAGGTGAGGTAAAATGCAACATAAAGCTTTCCTGTGCTTCTCCTAGAGACGTGCTTTCAACTTCTTTCTGAGCTTGAGGAACTGATAAGTATTTTGAAACCAGTTCTGGTCAGAGATATGTGGCTGTTTTTTCCAGGGGTGTGTTTAATAGGCTGCCCTGGGATTCAGGGCATTTCACTGCCCTCATCCTTTTTTATATCCACAAACAACACTTACTGCAAGCGCTAGATCCAAAGCCTTTTAGTCTCTCTGCTGCCTTCAGTGGGCTTTAGTTTGTGTACCTCAGTTCAGGCTTGAGGAGTCTCTTACTCTGTTAGAACCTCTAAAAACTATGGGCTTAAAGCCCACTGACAATTGGCACAGCTGTACTTTGAGTCCGTTTAGGACCATTAGAAACAGCCCTCCATGGGTCCGAAAACCATAGATTAAGAACCACTGAACTAAATCCAATTCAAATAATACCTCAAGCACTAATAGATACTTCTTTTTGCTTCTCCCACTCTAAACTCTGATCAAATCCAGCCTGTTTTACCTTGAGGGGTAGAAAGCTGTTCAAGCAGTGCACTGACAAATGAATGACTGCAGGAAAGCACAATTGCTTTGAGGAAGTTACCCTTCACATGATCCGTTTAAAGGGGAAAAATTAAAATTGCTTCACATAAAATTGCATAAAATCCATGGTTTATTGCCTAATCTAGGAAAGAGTAGTAAAGTAGTACTGAGTTGGAAATTTTTTTTAATTAAACCCATGCTTGTTGACTTTAAGTTTGTTTATGAATTCTAGCAAAGATTAATATACAATAGCAAACCAACCAGTTTATTATTGCAGAGCTTGTTGTCATGTAATTTGTAGAACTGAGTGAAAGAGAGATTGTTACATTCAAACAAATTTATTGTACTATAGCTTAAGGATTTTCTTGTGGTTCTTTCGGTTGTTGGGTTTTGGCTTTTGTTTCCTAAGGTAAGAGTGAATAAATTCACTAAAGCACTGTAGCTACTCTTGGAATTTCTCCAGAGGAGTGGGTTACTCACACATTCTTCAGACCAGCAGCTCTGGACTCAGTTGATTGGGGCAGGATGCTTGGCTTTCCTCAAAGCCATAACTGTATGTTGTTAGAGATGTAGAATAGAAGTGGATATATCATTGGTCTCAACTTTTAAATAGCTTGGTATATTTAGGGAGAGATCCAGCATACAAAACCATATGAGAATGTCTACCTTTATATTGGTCTTGGCTTCTGAAAACCTCATGGAAGAGGGTCAGCTATAGAACTGCTCAAAGGAAAGAGTATGAAGTGCCAGAAAAGTGCAGAACCCTTGTTGCTGACTTCATATTCTCTAATGAATTCGCTACAACCACCTCATTAAGGACACTGTTCTTGATCAAACTTTTCCTGTCAGTTTTCTTAATGACCAAATTGAATTTAACCTCTCTCAGCTTGAGAACTGTTCTTCACCTTAATGACAAGACTCGATTTAACTTTTCCTTTTCTNCATGTTTACACGTAGCAGCAGCCAAAGCTCGTACTGTGGCCAAGCTCCAAAAAAAGAACCTGTTTCCTTGGTGTGTGGTTAGCTGCAAAATAGGGACTTTTTATATGGGTGTTGCAGAAGACACACCACAACCAGGGCTGGGCAGGGCTGTGGAGCAAGGAGGAAGGATCGGAGGCAGTCCTATCGGAAAGCTTCTGGGAGACAATGAGGGAGACAGCCTTCCTCATGCCGAGGGAGTTGCACCATGAGAAGGACCTACGAGCAAATTTGCAGTTGCCCAAGGCAGCATGTGCTCTCCAGAATTTGAAGTTGTCTGTTTTCTGGTTAGTTATTGAGCAGTTGATGTTATAGTCTTTCAAAAGCAAATACAGAGCTCACTTTGAATAAACTAAATTCATTGCGCTGAAGGCACAGCTTGAGCTAAGGTGAAAGTTGTGCTGGTTATCAACTAAAAGGTGAGGTAAAATGCAACATAAAGCTTTCCTGTGCTTCTCCTAGAGACGTGCTTTCAACTTCTTTCTGAGCTTGAGGAACTGATAAGTATTTTGAAACCAGTTCTGGTCAGAGATATGTGGCTGTTTTTTCCAGGGGTGTGTTTAATAGGCTGCCCTGGGATTCAGGGCATTTCACTGCCCTCATCCTTTTTTATATCCACAAACAACACTTACTGCAAGCGCTAGATCCAAAGCCTTTTAGTCTCTCTGCTGCCTTCAGTGGGCTTTAGTTTGTGTACCTCAGTTCAGGCTTGAGGAGTCTCTTACTCTGTTAGAACCTCTAAAAACTATGGGCTTAAAGCCCACTGACAATTGGCACAGCTGTACTTTGAGTCCGTTTAGGACCATTAGAAACAGCCCTCCATGGGTCCGAAAACCATAGATTAAGAACCACTGAACTAAATCCAATTCAAATAATACCTCAAGCACTAATAGATACTTCTTTTTGCTTCTCCCACTCTAAACTCTGATCAAATCCAGCCTGTTTTACCTTGAGGGGTAGAAAGCTGTTCAAGCAGTGCACTGACAAATGAATGACTGCAGGAAAGCACAATTGCTTTGAGGAAGTTACCCTTCACATGATCCGTTTAAAGGGGAAAAATTAAAATTGCTTCACATAAAATTGCATAAAATCCATGGTTTATTGCCTAATCTAGGAAAGAGTAGTAAAGTAGTACTGAGTTGGAAATTTTTTTTAATTAAACCCATGCTTGTTGACTTTAAGTTTGTTTATGAATTCTAGCAAAGATTAATATACAATAGCAAACCAACCAGTTTATTATTGCAGAGCTTGTTGTCATGTAATTTGTAGAACTGAGTGAAAGAGAGATTGTTACATTCAAACAAATTTATTGTACTATAGCTTAAGGATTTTCTTGTGGTTCTTTCGGTTGTTGGGTTTTGGCTTTTGTTTCCTAAGGTAAGAGTGAATAAATTCACTAAAGCACTGTAGCTACTCTTGGAATTTCTCCAGAGGAGTGGGTTACTCACACATTCTTCAGACCAGCAGCTCTGGACTCAGTTGATTGGGGCAGGATGCTTGGCTTTCCTCAAAGCCATAACTGTATGTTGTTAGAGATGTAGAATAGAAGTGGATATATCATTGGTCTCAACTTTTAAATAGCTTGGTATATTTAGGGAGAGATCCAGCATACAAAACCATATGAGAATGTCTACCTTTATATTGGTCTTGGCTTCTGAAAACCTCATGGAAGAGGGTCAGCTATAGAACTGCTCAAAGGAAAGAGTATGAAGTGCCAGAAAAGTGCAGAACCCTTGTTGCTGACTTCATATTCTCTAATGAATTCGCTACAACCACCTCATTAAGGACACTGTTCTTGATCAAACTTTTCCTGTCAGTTTTCTTAATGACCAAATTGAATTTAACCTCTCTCAGCTTGAGAACTGTTCTTCACCTTAATGACAAGACTCGATTTAACTTTTCCTTTTCTAATTTATTATAATATTCGATGTTAAAAAGAAGCATCCCAAAACCTCACTGTGCTAAAATGGAAAACTTAATTTAACTAAAATGAAATTACTCTAAAATTCTCAGGCTATGGCTGGATGAGGAACCTATCACCTTGTCCCAAAGCTCCTTATGTGTTTCCTCCAGCTGTTTGTTCCTGACCAGGTATTATGATGGTTCATAGAATCATAGATGGGGTTGGGTTGGAAGGGACCTTAAAATCATCCAGATCCAACCCCTCTGCCATGGTCAGGGACACCTCCCACTGGATCAGGGGGCTCCAAGACACATCCAACCTGGCCTTGAACACCTCCAGGGATGGGGCAGCCACAGCTTCCCTGGGCAACCTGGGCCAGGACCTCCCCACCTTCATCATGAATAATTTCTTCCTAATGTCTAATCTATATCTTCCCCCTCCCAATTTAAAGCCATTCCCCCTCATCCTGCCACTACTTGCCCTTGTAAAAAGTCCCTTCCCAGCTTTCTTGTAGACCCTTTCAGGTACTGGAAGGCAGCTCCAAGGTCTCCCTGGAGCCTTCTCTTCTCCAGGCTGAACAACCCCAACTCTCCCAGCCTGTCCTCACAGCAGAGGGGCTCCAGCCCTCTGAGCATCTTTGTGGCCTCCTCTGGACCAGTTCCAACAGTTTTATGTCCTTCTTATGTTGGGAATTCCAGAACTGGACACAGGACTCCAGGTGGGGTCCCACCAGAGCAGAGCAGAGGGGTAGAATCCCCTCCCTTGCCCTGCTGGCCTCGCTGCTTTGGATGCAGCCCAGGACACCATTGGCTTCTAGGCTGTGAGTGCACATTGCCAGCTCATGTGGAGCTGCTCATCCACCAGCATCCCAAGTCCTTCTCCACAGGGCTGCTCTCCATCACATTGTCTCCCATCCCACAAATTGCCCTGACCCAGGTGTAGGGCCTTGAACTTGGCCTTGTTGAACCCCATGAGTTTCACACAGCCTCACTTCTCCAGCTTGTGAAGGTTCCTCAGTTGTCATACTGGGACTCTGGTACAATAGAGGGGAAGGTTAAGAGCAGGAGATAGGGATGGGGAGGAATGCAAGCAGGATGAAGAAGCTCTTTCCTTGGCATTTGCACAGCTGTGCATTGCCATGATGCTGCACTTCAGGAAAGCTCTTACACTGCAGTGCACAATGTGTTCCGTAGTCTCCTGTGCCTTTGCTGCAGGGAGTACTGAACCCACCGTGCTGAGTGCCGTGCAGCAGTTGCGCCCAGTTTTTAAGCTGTCAGAAGGGTTTTAAACTTAATGCTTCTACATTATAATTTGATGGTAGTAAATGATGTCTGACCCTCTGGATGTCCTCAATGATTTTCCCCATTGTCAAGAGGTGCTGGATGATACTCTCAGAATTTAAATGTCCCAATGGCAAAGTTAGGCTGATGCTGGCTGTAGGATCTTCTAGAGTTGCAGCTTGTTTATCTCAATCAATAGAAATTTTCCACAAGAAAATCTGATATCACCCTGAGAGTTTTCCTGTTGAAAAGTAGAGGCCACCCTCAGTGAAGTAGTGTTTTTTGTGTTGAGTGCCGCTATTGAAGTCTCAGATTCTGGACATTCAGAGCTCTCTGCAGAATATTGATTCTGCAAACCCCTACCATTATTGGGACACAGTGCCGTATCAGAAAGAGGATTTCATGAGGTAATGAATATAATCTTTGTATTATCGTTTATTGCTTCTTCTCTCTGTCATAAGGCAGGAGTAATGCTCTGGGCATCAGAAGACACATGCACAATAAACAGCTCAGTGGTTCTCAGATACCTCAGCTTTGCTTTGGTACTTAATCACCCAGAGAAAATGTTTATTGCCATGCACACTTCTCTGCTGTGAACATGATCCCTTTAATTATAAAGCGTTGTGCTGTATGAGACACAGCACAGCATACAGAATGAAACCTGGTATCTGTTTCTCAGGCAGGAAGAATTCCATGGTGGGATCCTTGTCCCTTTGGACTGTTATCTTGACTTGACAAAACATGGATGTAACCTGTCTTCTCCGATTCCTGTGAGCTTTGGGTTGGCATCCTCTTTTAAATGTGAGAAACGCCTGTGGAAGCTCAGCTGTTTCCAACTTTGGAGTCAAGGCCTGAAAGAGCCAGTTCTCAAGGGCCAGATTTTACTGCCTTTATTTGGTGAAGGAAAGGAAATGTTTGCAAAGTAAGTGTCAGTACAAAGTAAAAGTCTAACAGAATTGGACTTTGTCATTACTATGTCTAGCAATAACTCTTCCTTAAGACTTACCTTGTCTTGGATTTGCTGAATGCCACTGTCTTGTTTAGCTGTTGCCTTTTATGTTGGAAAGGACAAAAAAATCAGGAAGTTAAAAAGCAAGTTTGACTTAAAAGGATGGTGCAATTTTTTTATAAGATTCTCTGTATCATGGGAAAAAAAATCATAGACTCAAAACCCCTACTTTGCCTTTTCCTCCATGCATGGATTCATAGAGTCATAGAATAGCTTGGTTGGAAAAGACCTTTGAGATCATTGAGTCCAACCTCACCTGTCCATTGCTGAACCAGATCCCTGAGCACCTCATCTGCCTGTCTTTTGAACACCTCCAGGGATGGTGACTCAGCCACCTCCCTGGGCAGCTGTGCCAGTGCCTGAGAGCCCTTTCTGTGAAGAAATTCTTCCTAATGTCCAGTCTAAACCTCCCCTGGCACAACTTGCTGCCATTTCCTCTCATTCTGTCACTTGTTACTTGGGAGAACAGACCGATATACCCCTCGCCACAGCCTCCTTTCAGGTAGTTGTAGACAGTGATGAGGTCTCCCCTCAGCCTCCTCCAGACTGAACAGCCCCAGGTCCCTCAGCTGCTCCTTACAATGCTTGTTCTCCAGCCCCTCCCCAGCCTCGTTGCCCTTCTGTGGATGTGCTCCAGCCCCTCAATGTCCTTCTTGGAGTGAGGGGCCCAAAACTGACCCCAGCACTCGAGGTGTGGCCTCACCAGCGCTGAGCACAGGGGCACAATCCCCTCCCTGCTCCTGCTGGCCACGCTGTGCCTGACACAGGCCAAGGTGCCATTGGCCCTCTTGGCCATCTGGGCCACTGCTGACTCCTGTTCAGCCGCTGCCAACCAACACCCCCAGGTCCTTCTTTGCCAGGCTCTCCAGCCACTCTTCTCCAAGACCGGAACACCGCATGAGGTTGTTGTGTCCCAAGTGCAGGACCAATAACAGAGGTGTAACAGGGATGTAACAGGAGGCTCGGAGGGACCATACAGAGGGTGTGTGGCTGCCCCAGCCACCCAGTCTATGTCATCCTGGGCTTCCTGGGGAAAAGGCAGCCGCAGCCTGACTCATGGACGTGCCCCTCTGCAGTAGTCTGGCTCCTTTGTCACAAACTAAGCGTGGAGGGAAGTGCTGTGCAAAAGCAGTTCAGCACCTCCCTCTCCCAAGTGTGAAGGTATCTGTATATGCTGGAATATATCTTGCACCTACCTGGCCCCACGGACAGCAGCACGGTACAGCCCCCAGCTCTTCGATCCTCTCCCAGGAGAGCCTGGAGTGTACATGACAGTCCCTGTGCAGTTGCAGGGGTCTGACCAAAGAAGATGTAGCTGTAGCCCCGAGAGGCTTCTTTGGCTACCTGTGTTTTAAAGCCAATGTGAGCATCTCCTGTTGTTCTGCCCCTGCACTGATCCCAGAGCAGAAGAATATGGAAACCTTGCATCACATTGTTGCCTGCTGTGCTTTTAGTGCAGACTTGCAGAGTGCTGTGTGTTTGCTTTAACCTGTGGCGTGCCTCTGGCATGGAGGCGGTGGTGGGAGGCTGTACCTGAGGCAAGGCCCTTTGCTGTTCAGCTCCTCACAGGCTTTCTTGGCTGCCCTGGCAGAGTGTGAAGCTCCAGGCACATCCCTGGGCTCTCATGCCAGAGAGCTGTGCTGGGAGAGCCCTCGAGCAGGGGAGAGGCTGTGACAGTGTAGTGACAGTCCATGAGATGCAGAGCTTCTGTTGTGCAACAGTTGTTGCCTCCGGCTCCACAACCAAGGAGAGGTGACAGCTTTCCAGAGAGCCAGAACAACCTTCAGCTGCTGTTTGCCAGGGACCCTTTCCTTCTTCTGTCCTCCCCTTTTGCACAGGGCAAAAGAGATTTATCCATAGCCATATCTTCTTTGCTAGAAGACTTTCCTTCTGTTATTTCTGGAGACCTGAATCTGACCCAGTGCTGTTTCTCCTTGTGCTTATCCTACATCTCCTAGGCTTAGGGCGCCCTCCTTGAAATTATTAGCAGTCACCTCCACTTTGTCTCTCCAGCTCTCATTCACAAAGCCAGTTGAGTAACAGGACCTCAGAGATTTCTTCTCAAGCATTTTCATCTAAAATTCCAACATCCTTGGATTCCTCCCTCCTTTCAGTTGTACTAGAGGAGAAATATTGTTGATTCTGCGGCTCAAACAAGAGACTTTGGTAGGGGATAAGAAACAACGAATCCATAGGAATGGAACAGAACTTCATTGTGCATCCAGAACCAGACTAGATGCTACATAAGAAAATAGTAATGTTTTAAATTACTCTTGTCCTTGAGCGACTAGGAGTCAGGCTTGCTACTGCTATTTCATGGTAACCCTTCTGGAAAGCACTCAGCATGCATTACCCAGTGTAACTTTGTCTGATGTGCCTCTGCTTTATGTACAGGTAGTAGAGCAGCTACAGGCACTTTCTTCTATTTAGCAGCAGGTTTATCAGGGTGAAGAAGAATGCCAGTGTACCTGCATTGTTCCCACTGCACTTGAGCATTCAAATGTCTTTTTCTGTTTGACATCCTTTGTATTTCAATAACACACAGAGGCATCAACTCTAAATTGGAACTCTATTGTGTGAGGCAGTAAATGAACATGGAGAATGGCAGCACCTGCCTGGAGTAGCTGACTCTCTGAAATACACAGAACAGGCACTGAAAGTCCTACTGTCTCCATTTAGAGGCAAGGTCACAGGATAAATAAGACTCTTGTGGTTGTACACACTGTAGTAGTCATAGTCACCGAAGCTCTGGGACTCGGGTCCCAGTCTGGTGGTTTTAGTTAGAATAACTTCTGCTTTCTTGGAAACAAATTAACTCCATTAATAACCAAGATATAAATTGAAGTATTGAGACAGAAAGGTAATATGTTCAGATATTACTTCATGGGGATGTTACCATTTTATTTCCATAGAAACAGACCATTAAGAAGTAAATTAAGTCTTTTTCTTTTTTAAACAGGTAAAAATAGAAAGAGCCCCAATTGCCCTTTCACCAGTTTCATGCCTCTGCTGTTCCCTGGCTTGAACTGCAGTTACTTCAGTTTTAAAGTACAGTAAGGGAAAAAAGCGCATTGCCTTAACAGTCCATGCCAGAGACTCATTCGTTTCCAAATAAGACCTCAGTGCAGAGTTCACTGCTGGGTTGCCTGTTTCCCAACAGCAGCTTTCCCAGCTTTAGAAGAAATCCACCTGTATTTAAATGTATTTACATTTACTTGCAGTAGTCAAAATAGAAGAGGAGAAAACACAATTAGTCTCTCGTTCATCTCCAGATGCTGATTAACTGATATTTGTTCAGGAAAGTGAGTCTTTTGAGATGATCAGATCCTCTGCCACTATTTTTAAGTTAGATCTGCAGCTCCAACACTTTATTTTCTGCAGTGGATGAGTAACTGCGTGTGACAGGTTTATAGAAAAAGAATTCCTCACCTTCAGTGAT
>VWPV01027406.1:0-90332 GCA_013389885.1 Geococcyx californianus | reverse complement strand
GGGAACTACAGGTCTGTCAGCCTAACCTGAATACCAGGAAAGATTATATGAAGTGGTTCATCTCGAATGCGCTACCTGGGCAACTGCAGATCAACCAGGGGATGAGGCCCAGACAGCATGGGTTCATGAAAGGCATGCCCTTTTTGACCAACCTGACCTCTTTCTATGACCAGATGACCTGCCTTCTTGATATGGGAAAGACATGAATGTTATCTATCGTGATTTCAGAAAAGCCTTGGATACTGACTCCCACAGTATTATCCTAGAGAAGCTGGAGAAGCTCAGAGTATACTTTTCTCTAGGTTTAAAATTGGCTGGATGTCTGAGCCCAGAGAGCTGTGGTGATTGGAGTTAAATCCAGTTGGTGTTTGGTCGCAAGTGGTGTTCTGCAGCACTCAGTGTCGAGGCCAGCCTTGTTTAACATCATTAGCAATGATCTGGTTGAGGGAATTGAGTACTCCCTCAGTAATTTTGCAGATGACACCAACTTGGGCAAAAGTGATGATCTACTGAAAGTCAAGAAGGTTCTGTATAGGCATCTGGACAGGCTGGATCAATGTGACAAGGTCGACTGTATGATATTCAACAAGGCCAAGTGCTGGGTTTTGCACTTTGATCACAATAACCCCATGCAACCCTAACAGCCCAGGGAAGTGTGGCTGGAAAGTTGGCTGGCGGAAAAGGATTTGGGATGTTGGTCGACAGCTGGCTGAATATGAGCTGTCAGTGTGCCCAGTTGGCCAAGAAGGCCGACAGCATCCTGACTTGTACCAAAAATGATGTGGCCAGCAGCAGCAGGGAAGTGATTATGGCCCTATATTCAGTGCTGGGAGGCTGCACCTTCAATAACTGTGTTCAGTTTTTGGCCCCTCAGTATAAGACCAACATTGGGCTGCTGAAATGTGTCTGGACCACAAGTCTTAGGAGGAGCTGCTGAGGGAACTGGAATGGTTTAGACTGGAGAAGAGGAGGCTGGGAGGAAACCTTATCACTCTCCATAATTACCTAAAAGGAGGCTGTAGTGATGTGGAGGTGGGTCTCTTCTGCCAAGAGGAAGAGAAGAAATGGCCTCAAGTTTTGTCAGGAAAGGTTTAGTTTGGATATTAGAAAAAATTTCTTTACTGGAAGAGTGGTCAAGCTTTGAAGCAGGCTTCCCAGGGAAGAGATGGACTCTGCTTTCCTGGAGGTGTTCAAAAAGATGTGTAGATGTTGCACTTTACAACATGGTTTAGTAGGAATTGTGATACTGGGCTGATGATTGGACTGGATAATGTCAGAGGTCTTTTCCAATCTTAATGATGATATGATTCTATATTTCCACTGAAGTAAACATATTGAAGCCAACATTTCTGGTTGACAGTCAGCTGAATATAAGCCAGAAGTGTGTCCAGGTGGTCAAGAGGGCCAATGGCATCTTGGTCTGTGAGGCTGGTGAGGGGGCTGGAGAACAAATCCTATAAAGAGTAACTGAGGGAACTGGGGTTGTTTAGCTTAGAGAGGAGGAGGCTGAGGGAAGAACTCATCACTGTCTACAACTGTCTGAAAGGAGGTTGTGACGGGGTGGGTACTGATCTCTTCTTACAAGTGACAGCGATAGGACACAAGGAAATGGGCACACATTGCACCAGGGGAGGTTTAGACTGGACATTAGGAAGAATTTCTTCACTGAAAGAGTGGTCAGGGATTGGAACAGGCTGCGCAGAGAGGTGGTGGAGTCATCGTCCCTGGAGACGTTTAAAAGATGAGCGGATGAGTTCCTTAGGGACACTGTTTAGTAGGGAGAAAGGCACAGTTGGACTCAATGATCTCAGAGGTTTCTTCCAACCTTATGATTCTATGAACATTCCATAATAATTCCTCAAAGATAGGTTTGCATTTGCTTTGAGGGTTCTAAGAGAAATTCTTCACCTTCTCGTCTGCTGTTTCAAACTCTTCTGTTTCCAGGAAATCTTAGAGCGTGAACCAAGACTTAAATCAATGTAATTACGCAGTCTGACATCAAAAATAGCCTGAAACAAAATTCTATAAGTTGGTAACCATGCCATTCATCTCAGCTACAGTTGTGGAATTAGGCATTTTTCCATAATGGAATATAATGGAAATTTCAATTATGACATTTGCAGTTTTCTTTAGCCCAATACTCAATATGAATTAGTTACAGTATTTCCTGTTCTCCCTTTTTTTCTTCCTTTTCTGTATAGCTGCAACAAACAACCCAGATTTTCTGTTTGACAGAAAGCAAAAATATGGGTTTGAAATTCAGATAATACAAGGGACTGTACATGCTCAGAAACATTTAATAAGTATTAAAAACTGTTGGCTTTTTAGTCATCCAACTGAAGGAGGAAGTGGTAAAATATTAAATTATGTGGAGTCTGCCTTATGGAAGAAATACCTTTTCTTTTTTTAATAATTTTTTTAAAAAAATTAAAAGCAAATTTCAGATCATTTTGATTTTCTGATATCTGACACTGTTACAGATGGTAAAAAATTTCAGTTTAATTGGAAAGGTACTGATGTTTATAAGAACAGGCCTATATTTTGCAAGACCTGCATACGTTTCTGGTAATTATAGATTGTATTTTCCATTCTTGCCTTTCTCCTGAGGGAAATTTTTTAATAAATAATCCCTTCTACCTTTGACTTCAGACTTTAAACTATTTTTAACACTTCTGCTTATTATTACTTGTCTATTACCTGCCATTGTTCATCCATATTATAAGCATGAATCTAATTTCAGAGAAAAGTGCCAGACCAGGCATTGAAACGATAAGCATAAAAAACATAAGATATTAGATTAATTTCGGTTTTCTTTTTTGTTATTTTTCTACAGAACCAATTAAGCTAAATTTCTTGGTTAATTTAGATTTTAAAAAATGAGGGTTTCAAAGCTTAAGTTCGTATATGTGATTGTCTTTTTGGAAGTAGGTAGAGAGAGTATACCAAATATAGGTAGTATAGGACAGAGGTAGGGTAGTTTAGGAACTATCTCAGGAGAGTAAATCTTGCCATCAGATACGTGAAGCACCTTGGAGGTGTTTCTACCTGTAGAGCAGCATGATTAAGTTCCTAACTTCAACACTTTCATTTTGGTGTCTAAAATAAATTTAATGTCATGGACCTTCCCATTTACATGTGAAGGGAAGTTGTTCTCACAGCTTTCATATCTTTAATCCCTAGCATTACAAAGTGTTACATTAGGATCCACTGCTCATAATCAAATAAAAGTAATTTATTTTCTTAGTTCGAACAGTCAACAACTGTTATACTGATGTGCAGTTAGTGACCTAATAGATTTTTGGAAATTTGATGCTTCTTAGGGCTATCAAATGAGATTATATTTATATTTGTTCTGAATGTATCTCTGCATGTGAATTGTCAGGCTCTTTCACATTTCATTGACACAATGTGCAGACAGTGAAAACCAGAAAAAAAGCTTTGAATTATTTCAGTAGCAATTTCTATCCACTGGAATGAACTTGCATTATTATTATTCTTGTGTTGATGGTGCATCTAGTGTCATAATGACAAAAAACACTAAAGCTTTAGAAAAGCGTCAAGCCTACTACATTCACATTCTTTTTAACATTGTTTACTTTCATGGGAATCTGGAAGTAGGTAATATACCAGTAGAAAAGTACAAAGTAACTGATAAGGTAATGAGGCTGGGTTTTTTAATGGTTTCTCTGACTGAACTGTTCTGTAGTTTAGATAATTATATGAGCATGTACCACCAGACCTCCTTGTCCATCAAACAGCTGTTAACTGCCTTCTTGCAGTTAGAAATACACTGTGCTTGAGCATAGAGAAGAAATTATTCCCTTGTGGCACATGGCCTGTTCTTAAAGAACACTTCATTGCCCAGCAGCATCGTGGTTTTCAGAGATATTCTTTTCATGGGCAGAATATAAAAGCTACTTAGCTTTTCCCAATACCCTCATTCTGAACCAAATTTGTAATTTATTTTGTTATCAGGGAGCAGTTTCACACAAGTTTGAAAGTCACTGTATTAACTGTAGTTTTTCTTTATGTAATGCTATAGAACTGAATGATTTGTCTAATTGCTGAAGAAACAGTTGAAAGTGGAGTGTCTTGCTAAGCGAAAGAACAGTGTAATGTATACAGAAAATGTTATGTTGCTTAAGTGGCTGCCGACAACAATAAGAATATCTATAGCTACCAATCCCTAAGGCAAATATAAAATGGAAAACTGCCAAAAATGCAATATGAGGAAAAAAGACAGATTATTGTCTGAAAGTTCTTGGAACTCCTTTCCTATTTCTTTCAGGATATTAGTTCACACCAATGTTAATGACTAGCAATGACTGGGTCAAACAAGAAAGCTTGTCTCTTAATGAACCACTCTTCCACCTTCTCTTGTCTAGGAAGAATATATATGATACACATGAGGTCCAACTCAAAAAAAAATCTGTGCCTGGGACTGGTTTTATTTATTTAATTAACAAAATCAATTATGATCACCTTCAAAACAGTTGACATACAGCTGCATATGATGCTGCCAATGTTCTAATTCCACAGATCATTTTCTGAAATTCTGTTGAGGATCTTGTTGGTTTTGCATTCACATCTTCTGCTGACAGAAACTGGGTTCTTTTGAGCACTGATTTGATGCTTGGGAAAAGAGAGACAGGTCTGGACAGCAAGGTGGGAGCTCAAGCACACTGATTATGTTATTTGCTAAAAACTGCTTCACAGACAAATCATTGTGGGCTGACACGTTTTCTTGATGTTAACTCACTGTTCAGCCTTCCACATTGATATTTTCCGAGTGAGGGTAAGAAAATATCTCTATTTGAACATGCATTCACACATGAATGAAGTACTGACTGAAAGTGATACAGTTGAGCCTTGTCTTGCTATGACAGGTTAGAACATGTTTTAGAACCATCTCATTGTCTTTCCCTTCCAACTCTTGATTCCTGAGCTATAGCAATAGTCTTATAGTTCTTGTTGAGCTATAGCGATAGTCTTGTGGTTCTTCTGTCAGGTCTTGTACGTTATAGCACACATACTAACGG
Organism: Geococcyx californianus; assembly: GCA_013389885.1. Lineage (NCBI taxonomy): Eukaryota > Metazoa > Chordata > Aves > Cuculiformes > Neomorphidae > Geococcyx > Geococcyx californianus. The sequence goes on along the minus strand of VWPV01027406.1, from coordinate 85,293 downwards.
TTGACTCCCTTCACCTCTCAGATTTCCAAAGCGCCATACAGATCTTAGAATCTGTTGGTCTCTACTCAGCCTTTCCTGCTGCACTCACTTCGCTCAGTACTTCAGGTTTTTCCTGTTTCATAATTCAAAATTTCTCAATTAGTTTATTTCTTTGTTCATGATAGGAAACTTAAAAAGGCAACTCCTTGTTCCTTAACTGCATCAGATGGCTTCAGAAACTTACTCATGCATCTTTTGTAACTACGCCTTGCTTTCGTACATAGATACACAGCCTGATGACTGCAATAACATCCGTTCATCTAACCTTTCATCAAAATTTAGTTTGCGTTACATTTGAAACTGCTACCCTTTGATGTATTGGTTGATGGTAAACTTATGCCAAAATTATCAGATTTTACAACCAATTATACTCAAAATGGAGATATTGAGAATTCATACAAGCATCATAAAAAGCATATAATAAGGAACACAGCATATGATAATGAAACATACAAATTAAGATATTATTTTTAAATGTGTTTATCCATTATTAAATCAAATTCTGGACCTGAGCAAAGATTTCATAATTTAAATAGGTTTTTCATTATTTCTGATACCACTTATTTGTCCTTCCTTCAGAATTCTATACTGTATCAAAAAATTGCAGAATGGTTAATATTGGAAGAGACCTCCAGTAGTCATATGGTCCAACCTCCCTGCTCGAGCAGGGCTACCCAGGTTGCCCAGGACCGTGTCCAAGTGTCTTTTGAATATCTCCAAGGATGGAGACTCCACAAGCTCTTTGATTAATCTGTGCCAGTGTTTGGTCACCCTTACATTGAAAAAGTGTTTCCTGAATTTTGGGTGGTATCTGCTGCTTTTCAGTTTGTACCCATGGTCTCTAATTCTGTCACTGTGCACCACTGAAAAGAGCCTGGTTTCACCTTCTTTACATGCATTCTTTAGATATTTGAATACATTGATGAGATTTCCCTCGAGCCTTCTTTTCTCTGAATCATCACAGCTTTCTCTGTATATGAAATTAAATAAACAGCTGGTTCAACAGATGAAGTCAGACATAAAAACGCCTTACTCACATAAACATAAGGTGTACCAACAGCCTCATTCTATTTCCCTCTTGGACGAATAAACCATTAGTTGAAAATATATGTATTGGTACAGGGTGGATTCCTCCAGGAGCTGGGCTCAGACACTCATTCTGTTCAGTGTCTGCCCCTGAATTCTCACTTCCCCACCTGCTGGCACTTGGATATAGAAGCTCCTGAGGCTGCAGCTGCACTCCAGTTATTGATAGTTAGACCTACACAAATAAAAACATACACAGAGGGATATAGATACATGAGTGATGCTCCCTGTAACTGGCCTTCAACAACCAGTCTATCTCCAGGCCTCTCAGTTGCTCCACACAATCACACACATGCAGGCAAGTCTCCACAAGGTACAGGTCCAGACCTATAACTTTACCAGAAGTCAACCCTCAGCTGTCACGGTCTCTCCAGGAGCTGTCTTGGTACCCCTGGTCTTTACAGTAGCCAATGCTCAGACTTTTTGGTCTTTCCAGCATCAATCCCAGTTTCATGGTCTTGTAATCTGACTCCAGGTGCTAACACTCAGACCTCCATATACAGGTACACACATACACACAAAATAGTCCTTCACCTAGAAAAACAGCTTAATCAGGAGGTGGGATAGACTGCCAGAGGCAGTGATCCCCACCCTCAGTCTGTGAGGCGCTCCAGAGAACTTCTGGCTCTGGAGCTTGCTCCTAGGATTGAGATTCCCCTGGAACAGGCTTATGAAGATGCAGCTTTAATCACATCCCCTAACACCGGTTACCGGTTTTTAAGAGTATTACTTAGTATAATAATATATATGCTATATTTTATAGATAATAAAATCTCACTTTACAAAATATGAAGTGAAATGTACTAAGTTAACTTATTCCAATTATCTTACATCTTTGTTCAGAAGCTATTTTGTTAGCAGAAAATAATAATGGGACCAATATTATAAAAGTTTCATTAATTGAAGAAAAACCATACCAAATTCAATTATATTCTGCATGCATCAAAATTTTTGCTCTTTAAAATTCCTTGAAAATAAATGAGCTCAGAAAATATTAGTTTTCTGTTTGACTTTTTTTCTTCTTCCGTGCAAGAAGTACTCAGCTGAATCACAAGCCCTTTCTTTCCAAAAAAACGTTTAATTTACCTCGATGAAGGTTTACTGTGATATACATCAATGTACCTATATAATCATCCATATAATAATCAATATTTTTCTGTAACTTCTGAACTTTCCTAAAACATGGCAGAGGAAAACTCTCATTTAAAATTTAAAGGCTGTATATCATATTTTTCTTGATGTTCTGTCAATTTAAAGTTATAGTTGACTTTTTAAAGTAGTGTAGGTACTGATCATTTTGTCCACTTGATTATTGTGACTTCTCCAAGGAGGAATGAAATAGTTGTATTCTAAAAAATCAGCTAACTATATAAATATTCTGTAAATATTGCATTTAGATTTGTCTCAGTGTAAACTCTTGAGGAACAAACCTATAAAAATCTGCAAACAAGATCTAAAATTCAGAAAAAAAAGGGAAGCTGATAAGGCAAAAAAAAAAAGTCACTATAAAGATGTTCCTCTGTGACTGGAAATTACCTCTGATATTCATATATCAACCTGGAAAACAGGCAAATACTCTAACTTCCCTTAAAACTACATTTCAGGTCAGATTCTGAATTATAAGTGTAGTTTCAGTGGGAAATTTTCATTTGTTATAAATTTATAAGAAGATTATTGTTAATAAAAGAGTGATGCTGTCAACTTAGATGATGCTTACTGATTTGCTCTCTTCATTAATTCTTTGCTATCTACAGAAGTTAGTCATTTTTTTCCAGCAAAGTGAAGTTGTTATTATGGGATAATGAAGGAAAATCTGTACTTTGTCCTGTATTATAATCCAGAAATATGAAAAATTATATTATTTTCAACACCCATTCCTGCTTATAACTACAGTGATAAATTAGGACATGAGAAGCCATTTTCATTCATTTATTTAATTGAGCACTTACTGGAATAAAATACTTCAATAACTGCAATTTTAAAAATATTGCATTCTGAGGATGAGATCTTAAATGGACTTAAACCCACCATTCCTGTCTAATAGCTGATCTATTAAGCTGTATTTCCACTTCATTTTATTTATTCCTTTTGCTTTATTTTTCTGTACTAAATTTAGTCCTTTTGCTGCCATTCTTTTACCACTTCTGACAGCCACAAAATGCAGGTATATAGTAAGAAGGTCTGACAAATCTGTATGTCAGTGTAGATGGACACTTGTATGTGATGTATTTACTTAGCATAGGGAAGTGTCTGATACATCGAACACGCAGAGTTTTTGTTGTAGATGTTACTATATTTTTGTCAGCAACTGAAATAAAATCATCACTTTTATATTAACCTAAGGTTGACACTAACTTGGTTTTCTGAATGCATAGCATAGGAAAAAAATACATTATGCAGAGAAAGGAGCTCTTACAGTTTTGTTTGGGTTGCAGCACTGTTGGAGAAATGTGTCAGACAGGAGAGAAATTCTGCTCCAGCTAAGTAGACTGTTACACCCACATGAAGAAATTCAGTAAGCATTACAAATCCCTAGGTCGAACTTAAATTAATAAAAGGATTGGTACACAAACAAAGCCAACACTGGAGTGACAGAAGATCAGGTAATATTGAGAGGACAGTGATATGCATGCGCTTCTGTGTGGTGAGCCTGTGGGTTACAGAACTATTTGCTTATGTGTACATTAAAAGATTGAACACATAACACATTTTACTGGTGGGAAGTCTGGCTGATAACCACTCATTCATCTCCAATGAACAAAAAATACATATGATCAAAAGTATGTAGCTTCTTTCCCTTAACACACTTAAGGATGAAGTAATTTAGGAACTAAAAATAAATTTATATACTAAAATAAAAATTAATATATCCTAGGTTCCTGCTGACTTTTGACTAGTGAACTATTTTCTAGACTCACATATACTATTTACACAAAAACCACTTAATCACATATGTATTGAAGGACCATCAATATCCCACCTATCTTACTAATGGTGAGGGAGATAGTTTGCAAGAATTTAATAAAATTCATATGATTTTAATTTGTGGGAAATGTAAAATTATATAACAAACAGATTGGTTATGAAAATTTCCAAATATGAAACATCACTGTTATGCATAGCCTATGAATTCCAGAGAAATTTCAGAATACTTAGCTGTCTTTCTTCTGCATTTATAGTACTTCATATGAGTCTAGACAATTTCCACATAGAAAGCTCTACAAAAGGTCATGAGCCACAGCAGGGCTTTTGCAACAAAATCAGTAATTATCATGATGAACAGTTAGAAAAGAGCACAAAGCATTGCTTACAGAAAGCAAGTGTAAAAAAAATTCATCCAATCTGCTAGAAATATACCAATCTATTTCACAGAATCACAGAATACTAGAGTTGGAAGGGACGCCAGATCATCTCATCCAGCCCTCCTGCTAAGGCAGATTCTCCTATAGCAGGCTACACAGGAATGTGTCCGAGTGACTCTTGTATATCTCCAGAGAAGAAGACTCCACGGCCTCTCTGGGCAGCCTGTTCCTGTGCTCTGACACCCTCACAGTATAGGTTCAAGTGGAACTTCCTGTGCTCCAATTTGTACCTTTTGCCCTTTTTCCTGTCAATGGACACTGTTGAGAAGAGTCTGGTCCCATCTTTTTGATATCTGCCCCTTAGATATTTATAAGCATCGATAAAATCCCTTCTCAGTCTTCTCCCGGCTGAACAGACTGAGCTCAGCCTCTCATAAGAGAGATGCTCCTGTCCCCTATCTATCTTCATGGCCCTTCGCTGCACTCTCTGCAGTAGTTCCTTGTCTTTCTTGAGCTGGGAAGCCTAGAACTGGAGACAATGNTCTATTTCACAGAATCACAGAATACTAGAGTTGGAAGGGACGCCAGATCATCTCATCCAGCCCTCCTGCTAAGGCAGATTCTCCTATAGCAGGCTACACAGGAATGTGTCCGAGTGACTCTTGTATATCTCCAGAGAAGACTCCACGGCCTCTCTGGGCAGTCTGTTCCTGTGCTCTGACACCCTCACAGTAAAGGTTCAAGTGGAACTTCCTGTGCTCCAATTTGTACCTTTTGCCCTTTTTCCTGTCAATGGACACTGTTGAGAAGAGTCTGGTCCCATCTTTTTGATATCTGCCCCTTAGATATTTATAAGCATCGATAAAGTCCCCTCTCAGTCTTCTCCCGGCTGAACAGACTGAGCTAAGCCTCTCAAAAGAGAGATGCTCCTGTCCCCTATCTATCTTCATGGCCCTTCGCTGCACTCTCTGCAGTAGTTCCTTGTCTTTCTTGAGCTGGGAAGCCTAGAACTGGAGACAATGACTCCAGGTGCAGCCTCACTAGGGCAGAGTAGAGGGGTAGGGTAAACTCCCTTCACCTGCTTGCCGCAGCCTTCTTGATGCATCCCAGGATAGCATCGGCTTTCTTGACCGTGAGGGCACATTGCTGGCTCATCATACATTTGTTGTCTACCAGGACTTCTAGGTCCTTCTCTGCAGAGCTCCTTTCCAGCAGGTCAACCATAATAGGTACTGATGCATAAGGTTATTCCTCTGGAGCTGCAGAGCCCTACACTTTCCTTTGTTGAACTTCATTGTGTTGTTCTTCTCTGACCAACTTTCCATCCTGTCTAGATCTCGCTGAATGGCGGCACAGCCTTCTAGTGTATCAGCCACTGGTAGACCCTCTCACTCATCTACCCAACTAGTCCTGACATCATAGAAGGCTATCATATTAGTCAATCATTATTTCCCGTTGGTGAACTCATATTGACAATTCCTGATAAAATTCTTTTCGTCTAGATGCTTGAAAATGACATCCAGGACCAGTTGTTCCATTACCTTTCTCAGGAATGGAGGTGGGGCTGACTGGCCTGTAGTTTCCTAGGTCCACCTTGCATTTTTTTAAGTTTGGAGTGATATTAACTTTTCTCTAACACTCAGGAATTTCTCCTGTTTTCTATGGTCTTTGAAAGGTGATGGAGAGTGGTGTGGCAATAATATCAGCCAGCTCCCTCAGAACTTGTGGGTGCAGCCCATCCCACCACGCAATTATGGAACACATACTTTTATATGACTGATTGTGAAATGGCTTTGAAAAGTACATTTTCAATTATATGCACTGGAACATTCCTTTTTTGCAGAACCGTAAAAACAAAATATAACTTGACATAGATATCCATTGTTATGGCTAAAAATTCACCTCAAAGAAATCATATTAAGTTGGAATAGCATAGGAATAGCATTGACTGTGTAGTAATGGTTCGATAACCAGAGTACCAAAGATTTTTACTTATAGGCCTATATCTTTCCCAGAGAATAGGCATAGAGGGTATATCTGATGGCTCATCAGTAGCCTCAGTCCATAGAAAGCTACACAACAGTATTTTCTGTTCTTTAACAGCTTTATATCAGTAGACATTTTGTACAATTAGAATATACCCTGCTTTTCCTACTGTTAAGGGATTTCTCTATCACTATTCTCATGTCAGAAAATTTAAAAACCCAAAACATAGTCATTTTTCTGAGCTCAAGGGCAAGCAGAACAAATATGTATGACTTGAAATCATATAATTCAGCTCTCTGAGTTCATTTTTCAATCCAAAAATAGAAAGGCTCCATCAAGTACATTGTACTGGCAATAGTGACTGGCTCACACTCAACCATTGCTGGGGCCAGGCATGAACTCCCCAAATCATAGAATCACTTTCTTTGGAATGGGCTCTTGAGGTTGCCTAGCTCTACTCCCTGCTCAGTGTAGGTCAATTTAGTGTTCTAAGAATATGTGAGTGAGCGTGTCTTTAGAGTTCAAACTGTCGCAGTACAGCATTTGTATGCACCTCCTCAGCCTGCTTATTGGATTTATAATCCATAGTTCCATGGGCAGGACTTGACACATACCTGCAAAACTTCAGATGTTTGTATCAATGTCTTCCGTATCATAGAGTAATTCTCCTTTTCCAAAGAAGCCAGCCAGCATTTTTCAAGAGCACTAATTTCATAAGCTTTATATATCCACTCTATCTCTCTGTTCATTCACTCTAATAGGTACTCTGTCTTCCGATAGAAAAACTATAAATCTGATCTATTATCCCTCAGCTGGGGTAGTCAGAACTTGCAGCAGGAGGGGCAGATATGATCTCCAGAGCTTCATTAACAATTATTTCTGGTCTGTAATAATTTTTTGATAATTGTTCCAATTAAAACTTGTAAAATGTGAACTGAGTTTTGTACACTCCAAGGCACTCATTATTTTGTGGCTAGCACAGAGCTTAAAATTGCTATCCTCTGATTTATTGCAGAATGACATATAGAGCTGAAATAGCTTAAGAATTTGTCAGCAACACCAACTTTACCAATTACTTCTCAGATGAGCATGAAGGATAAATAAGAGAGCAATCCTACTCCATTTTGCAAAGATAAATAAAATGTCTGATTTATTAAGGTTGCATCAAAATAGAGGTATTATTCTGTTACTAACATTTCTTGAATTTTAATCAAAGTCAGATAATGGATCTGTGAAAATGCCACAATAATCTATTCAGAAAACAACAAACATAATGCCTAATGGTTACTTGGAGTCCCTATGAGAATCACATGGTATATGTCAAAAATGAAATCCTAGTGTAAGTAGGATGATAACTGCATGGTACTTGGAGTCTAGGGTGCTTGAGAGCTTTGAAGCCAGAAAAAAAAGAAGTTGCAGTTGTAGATAAGCTGTAGAAGTGAAAAAGTGTTATTTTTTCCTCACTTTCTCCTGTCATGGGAGGGTTTATTCTGCTCATTTGTGTGCTTCCGTATAACATCCTCAACAGTAGCCATTGAAAATATGCTCCTCTCACAGATTTTTAAATACTTTTCACACTCTTCCTTCTATAGACCACAAACCTTTAAGTGTTAAGCTGTAATTTTGTTGATTAACATTCACAAAAGCGAATAGAAATTTTATCTATATCATACATTGAATGAGAATGTGTGTCCTCTGTTCTTGTACCTGAAGCCAACTCATATAAAGGGACTCATCATATTCCTCCTATAACTTTGGAACAGTTATTCACTCCTAAGTTAAGTTCAGGCTTTATTATTATGGTATATGTATTTTGGTGGTTAAATTTGGTGCTACTTTACATTAATGTTTTGTTAGATAACTTTGACCTTATCAACATATTGTATTTTTTCCACAAAGGATTTATGTAGTAAAATAGGAAAAATAAATTTATCTGTTCTGCTGACAGACCTTAGCTGACGCCACTAACCTCAGCCTCCTTCAGTCGCATAATTCAATATGAGATGTTAAGTGGATAAACGACAGATAAAATTATTGGATTGAATGAGTCAACAAAGCATTTGTATTCTACTTAATGTCTGCTTGTATTTTAGCCGCAAAATAAAATGTACCTAATATTTAAATATATCAGCCAATATTTGATGTCAAGTCTGAGAATATTCAGTTTCAAAATAATTCATTGTAAAATTAAATTAATTTTTCTTTGGAGAGTTATAATTTCAATACCAAATATAACCTTCTCAAACATTTCCACCAATAAAGCATAAATATGTGAAATTCGCAAACATTGATAAATGTTAGCTTTCTTTTTTTGTAAAGTCAAAGATTTATTACAAAAGACTACATTTACTTCAAGTTAGCATATTCAGCATGTTTTTACCATGCTTGCAATTATTCTTATGTGGTAAATGCTATCATCAGATCTAAAGTATAGTAATGTGAGAAAATAAAACGCCATCAGGAAAAAGCAGATAATGAATAGCATTAGAACATTTAGAAGTAATATTAACATGCAAATATATTTATATAAGTAAATAACTTGTCTGCATTACCAAAGCCCAATGGTTTAACCAATAAATTTTAATAAAAACTGAAAAAGCTCTTCCAGGAATCTAGAATTCACTGTTTTCGTCATCATATGTTCATTCTCCTGATCTACAAAATTAGGCTCCCTGAGACTGGATTTTATCTAATTTCATGAGTATATTACTCACTGTCCTTGTCTAATGTGTAGCTTAATGTTTCGGATCTTTGCCTGGCATGAACTAGATATGATAAAATTATGTTTCCTGAAGTTGAGCTGATCTTAAAAGCCTTTTTCTAATGTCTTGGCAAATGTTCAAAACTGAAAATTGAAAGGTATTGACACCGTAACAGATAAGATTCTCTTAATGGATTTAAATGGCATTTTATGTGTCTTGATTACTTCTGAACTGTTCAAACTTCTAAGCTGCAGCTCAAATAGAAGCTCAAACTTCTAAGTTCAAATACCATTTTCTATGAATGTGCAATGGCCTGTCCATAGATACAGTGGTTTCTTTGCTATCCAAAATGAAGCTAGGAATCTCAAGGCTTGACGTCTCTGGGTAACACATAGCCTTTCTTGAGCCTAAGTGTTTGCTTTCCACCTGAAGACACTTTATAAAGTACAGTCAGAAGTCCATATAAGTCCCTAAGGATTGTTTTTAGGCTAAACTTCAGTATTAAACACCTGGTTTGAAAAAAACCAAAAGTAACAGATGGGAACTTCAAGAGGAAAGAAATTGTGTACAGATTTCTGTCATGTTTCACATAAAATGGAGATTTAAAAACAGTTCTATGGAGCCTCATATGACTAAATTAATGTAGGAATAGAAACTGAAAACAATGCATTTGGAGAAAATCTAATCTTATCCTGAATTCCTATCCCTCTCCTTAGCACCTCCAATTGTCTAAATTAGTATTTGTCTATATATTTGTATAGCTTTTATATTCGTCTGCTTTCCCAGCATGATGTACAGATGGTCTAACTACAACTTAGCACTGCATATTCTATCATCAGCAGGACATCTGAAAGTGAGAGATTGCACCATTGAAATCGTAACTTTCAGTTCATTTTATGACCTAGCTCTTAATCCCTGTGCACTTTAATTCCCCATCTGTAAAAGAGTGATAACTGTATTTGGCCATCTCATGAAGTGAGAGTAAGGATAAGTATGTAACAAATAAGAGATACTGTGGTTAAATTTCAGACACAGCTATAGAAAATCAAGACATTCCAAATGCAAAGGTTCTACACTGATAGGAAAAACAAATCATGGACGGTTAGATTTAAGAAACAATGCAGAATTAGGAAACTGTACTGAAGTATGTTCCAAAGCTGGAACTTAAGAGAGTAACACTTTCACATGACAGTTTATCTATAAAACAATTTCAGTGCGTGCCTACATTTCATAACAATACTGCAATACGTGCTTAAATTAATATAATAAAAAATATTAATATCTTTTGAAAAATGGCACAGGACAAAAAGGAAAAAAGAAGACATAAAGCACCTATCCTTTTCATCTATATACAATAATTATTTTTCTATCAACAGGTCAGACATTAGAAGAAGAAACGGTAATTCTTATGGAAATTGTAGTTATAAACTTTTATTTGAAAAATAAATCTTTGGAGTCTTTTGAAATTAATATTTTTTAAATTTATTCTCTATTTAAGCAAATTCCAATGAAAAATCAAATTCACATGCAAATGAAAATATGTTTCTTTCCTGAATCCCAAAAAGCAGTCTTTTAGCTGTCAGAGAATTTTATATCCAGTTTCCCATCACTCTAGATCATGCTACAGAATAATTCTATTGCAGTCAGGGTGGGAGGAAAAATATGTATTTCAGTCTCCCCTGCTGATGTTTTTCCCAGCTGTATAGAGTATATGAATATTTATCGAAAAAATCACATATCACAAAATAGTTGTCCCTAGTCTTAAAAATTTACTTCATAGAAGATAAAACAAGAAAAGACATTAGGTTCTTCATCTTTTTGCTCAACAACTCCTCCAGCAGAGCTCTGTTCCAAATGAAGTGACAATGGTGTTCATTACCCTATGTTGTATCTGAAACATCTCAAAAAAATTATCAACAGCTATTGCCTTGTGACCAAACTATTGTATCTGTTACTAAGCAAGACAGTCAGATTCAAATTCACTTTTCTTATTGAATTGAGATGTTATGTATATGGTCCATAAAAAACTCAAATTTTGTATGAAAATGAATTAATAAGAATTCTGGAAAACACTGTAACTAATAGCACTTCCAGATGATAACCAAAATGGATTAACCAATGAAGTGGAAAACTACTACGTAGATAAAGCAATGCCGTGCACAGGAGAGCTGACGCTGTATTGAGATCTATGAGCCTTAACCAAGGCAATCAAGCAAAAATTTACCATGTGCCTAAATATGTGATGTAACAAATGGATTAACTGATGTCAGCATTTCGAGCACTCTGAATAGCTCTTAAGGGTACTGCCCGAAGAAATGTCAGTGTTAAAGTACATTTATTACCTCACTGGGGAGATGTAGATTCACTCAGTTACCCTTTGATTTTTAAGCTCAATGGCTGTTACAGAAAGACAGACATTATATAAATTATATATTTAAGATGGTTTCACCTTGATGAGGTTTTGTCAAGATGTCCATTTTAGCTGTTTGACCTATCACTGAATTTTAAAACAGGAAATCACTTTAACATTGAAGGAGCACAAGAAATTGATTGTAAGGAAAACATCAAAAGCTTGAATTTAGTTTGAATTTTTCTAGTGATTATGTTTGACCATTATATTCATAGTTACTAGAAGGAAATCTAATAACTTTTTTTTTCTATATCACTTTCTTTGTGTGTCATAAACTCTTGGCCCAATATAGTCTCAGTGCTTCCACTGAGATAACACCACATTTGTTTATTTGGGAGTTTGTCAAATAATTTTTTAAGAATGTTTAAGAAGACATTGAAAGATTAAAGTGCCAAAATTTGACAATTACAGTTACTAAAAGATAAAGTATTGAAGCAAGACATCTTGCTTTTCAGGTCAGAAAATCACTTCAGTGAAGACTGTACCAACAAATGTGTAAGCCTAATTCCTTTGAAATGAATGAATAAAATTGAAGGAAATTACTTAATCAAAATCCTAATTGGAAGAACTTTCAAACTGCAAAATGCAATTCTTATCACAGAGCAAAACAGGATAGTAAGTATTCCAATAACTGGAATACTTGCCAGGGATTTTAAAGATGCCGTTCAAAATGGCATAAGTCATGGGTCAAGATAAAGTCATAAACATCACTTAACAACTACTCTTATGGGTGAAACATATTTGACTTGGTAAAAATGAATTTAATCTTTTTGCCAGTTAAAATACATTTCAATAATGACAATCAGAGGTCAAAATTAAAACAACACCGACTCCCACTCCTATACCTTTCCCAGGCTCACCTTCACTCTTTCATTCCTAACTCCTCTACCCTCCTACCACAATCAATGGGGAATGGGGGCTTGTGGTCAGTCCATAAAAGCTCCTCTCTGCCTCTCCTTCTTTCAAACATTTTTCCCCTGCTCCCACATGAGTTTTGCCCATGGACTGCAGCCCTTCAGGATAAGCCTACTCCAGCATGGGTTCACTACAGGCCAAAGTACAGATATCTGCCCCACCGCAGACCTCTCAAGTCATTGAGTTCAACTTGGCCTTAAACATCTCCAGGGAGGGGGCATCTACAGCTCTCCTGGGCAACCTGTTCCAGCGTTTCACCATCCTCATTCTGAAGAATTTCTTCCTGATGCGTAATCTAAATCTCCCTTCTTTCAGTTTAAAGCCATTTCCCCTCATCCTATCACTACCTGCTCTTGTAAGAACTCCCTCCCCAGCTTTCTTTGTAGACCCCTTCAAATGCTGGAAGGCCACTATGAGTTATCCCTGAAGCCTTCTCTTCTGCAGGCTGAACAATCCCAACTCTCTCAGGCTGTCTTTATAGTAGAGGTGCTCCAATCTTCTGATCATCTTCATAGTCCTCCTCTGGACCTGCTCCAACAGTTCCATATCCTTCTGATGCGAGGGATTCCATAACTGGACAAAATATTCCATGTGGGGTATCACAAGAGCAAAACAGAGGGCAAGAATCACCTCCCTCGACCTTCTGGCCACTCTTCTTTTGATGCAGCCCAGGACATGATTGGCCTTCAGGGCTGCATGTGTACCTTACTGGCTCATTCTGAGCTTCTCATCAATCAGCACCCCCAACTCCTCTGCAGGACTGCTCTCAATCACATCATCCCCCATCCTGTATTGATACCAGAGGTTGCCACAACCAAGGTGTAGGACCTTGCTCTTGGCTTTGTTGAACCTCATGAGCTCACACAGGCCCACTTCTCCAGCTTGTCCACATCCCTTTGGATGACATCACACCCTTGTGGTGTGACCACTGCTCCACTCAGCTTGGTGTCATCTGCAAACTTGCTGACAGTGCACTTTATCCTGCTGTCAATATCATTAATGAAAATTTTGAACACTGTTCTCAGTACGGACCCCTCAGGGATACAGCTTGTCACGGGTCTCCAGTAACATTTAAAGTACTTCAAATTACTTTAGCTTTATTACATTTTACATACATATAAACAGTCAGTACGAACTATCTTCTTCCTTATTGTGTTTTGCCAGTAATAATACAGATGGTGATTATGTCCTTATAATGTGTAAGTAAAATTGATGTATAGCTTCTTTTTTTGTCTTATCTCAAATCTGAAGGCATGCACAATGACATACTAGGTCTATTATTAAGGTGCTATTTTAGGAAATCATGAAAGGAAACAGCACTGACAAAAGATGAAGTAGTGAAACTTTTTATAAAGAAGCAGAAGACAGCGACAGTAGTAGTCTTGAGGGATCAAAACGTAACAAATATCTTGATATGACAGTATTCGTGTTTCATTACTTGTCAGAAAAAGTGAAATGTATAAAAATATGTTTTCTAGGGGAATTTCGGAGTCACAAAATTATAGCAGATAGAATTGTGTAAAAATAAATTAAGGCAAATAACAAAAAGAAGATTTGATCATGGCCTCAAAAATGTAGAACAGATGGAAATGAAATAATAAGATTTAGATTGTTTGCTCACTTTTCTTTTAACTCTTCACTGGTCTTAATAGGACTTGTAAAAATCCCATATGAACACTGTACTGGAAAAAGTCCAAAGAAAAATAAAAATCATCAGATCTTTAAGCTCAACCTCAATTAAAGAGTATGATTCCTGAATAAATATGAAGGACTTAGATGAGTGGCTGGAGACTAGTAAAATTTTATGAAAGGGGACATGAATAATAAATGAGTGATTAACATAAGGAAATAAGAGTGAGATATTCAGGATTATATCAATACACAGCATAAGTATTTAACAAAAGGTTTTAATAAAGTCTCTGCAGATAAATAAGAACAGAAGAAAGGCTTTGTGTCTGTACCGCACCGTCTTTCCAGCAGTGGCTGTAAGTGACTACATAGACATGAGAAAGAAAACTTCAAACATTCTTCAGTTTAATATCCTATTTTCAGCTCTGCGGCTTGCTGATCTAGACAATGTTTTTTTTATATTTAGTAACCTAAACCCATTTTTCTCTACAGATGTGATTTGGGTTTTTTTCTGTAGCCATGCAACTTTTTGTTTCCACTGTGCCCTCTGATGATGAATTCCATCCTTCAGAAGAACAATCTTGTTTTCTTTGTTTTCATCTGACTTCATGTATTAGTCTCTAGCCTTTGGCCTGCAAGAAATGCTGAATCCTCAAGCCTTATCCACGCATGTCCATGATGCTAATACCATTCTGACATATCCTTCCTCTCTCTTTCCAGACTTAAAAATTTAGTTCTTTGCACTGAAACTGGAACCTACTTTTTATCATAGAATCATAGGATCACTTTGGTTGGAAAACACTTTTATCACTGTGTCCAGCTGTAAATGAAATACCTACAAGTCCCACAATACCAAGTCCCTAAGTGGCACATCTACACATCTTTCAAATACCTCCAGGAGTGGTGATTCAAACATTTCTTTGGGCAGCCTGTTACAGTACTTCACAGCCCTTTCAGTGAAGAAATTTTTCTTAATGTCCTTGTCCTCTTTCAGTTTTCAATATGCTTTTAGAGATTGAGGAGACCGTAACTGTAGACAGTATTCAAGGTATAGATGAACAATCTCATAATAAAGTTTTTTTAATTATCACATTTTTTTCTAATCTTTTTTCAGTGTTTATTTCTCACTGCCAATGAGAGCAGATTTGACATTTTACAGACATATCTGCAAGATCTGCTCCTAAATTATACTGATGAGTTCAGAGTTTATAATTTTTTGTGTAACTTTTCCAGCTGCTTTTTTTCATACCTATCTGCACAGAATTTTATCTGTCATTTAACTTCCAGTTACTCAGACTTATAAGTCTTCAAATATGCAACTGAACCTTGTTCTTATTAATCCAAACACTCTAGTATCTTCAAAAAACTTCTGTGTCTCTCTAGTCTCTCTGATTTGTATTGTTTATTTTGAGCAACACAGATCGTAACACATATCCCTGATGAGTTCCACTGCTGATATAACTCTGCTGTCCTGAAATAATTTACTCCTGTTTTATACTTATACAGTTTATATATTTTATACTTATACAGTTACATACCCATACGAAGACCTTCCTCTTGTGCCCTGCCATCTTAAAATTTTTTTGCTGAGAGGATTTGTCAACAGCCTTTTAGAAACTTCATAGACTTACTAAGTTTACACTAACCTAGTGTTGCAGAAGCAGTCACTTCTGCTTTTTGGGAGGATTTCAGCAGAAAAATACTTCCTCTTCCTTCCTTGTTCTTACAGCAGCTGTAACAGCGTCTTGTGCTTGTATGCTGTATTAAACAAATTTCCCCCATCAATATGATTATGGACCATCTTGGCAGGTTTGGAAGGCCATAATGAGTCTTCCCAAATATACCATATCTATTCACGTGTCCACTAATTCTAGCTCCTGCAGGATTCTTATTCCATAAAGGATTAACAAGGATAATCTAAGATTCAGTTGTAAGAAATGAAACCAAACACTATGTTCAACATCTTTCTCTCAAAACTAAACTAATGATGGCAAGGCAGTTTGGTGCATGCAGACTGCAGCCAGCAAACAGTTACAATAAAGCCATCATCTTAGGTGAGCTATCCTCTGGAGTTTTATGAAGACTGAGTTAATGAGAAAAACATTAAAATCTTTTCTGAGTCAAATCACATATACTATCAGATATTCATGGTATATCTGATCATTCATGAGTCTAGCAAACCATTAGCTTATGCGCATATATAAAAACTCCGTGTATGTAAGAGAGATTAAAACTTTTAGTCTGGAGATATCCATTAAACCTTTCATAAATAGAAATTTTAAAGAAATCAAATAGAACTTCTGGATGAGCTTTGTGAATAAAGGCTATCTTTATAACTTAGATCTGAAACAATTCACAGAATAGTGTCTCTGGGAAAGCTGTTGAAACATACAATTTACATTATATACATACATACTGTGATACTGTGATGCATATTTTAATGAATTATTTAAGTTCATTAGAAGGACTTCTAAGGGACACACTTTTTTTCAGCATTAGGGGTTATTTTGCATTTGACATTGCAAGCATTTTGAGAATAGTGCTCCAAAGAATTAATTGTATAGTGTACACTAACCAAAACACTAAGCAAGGCATAAATAGGAAAGAGGGAGACAAGCAGGTAGTGCAAGAGTTTTCACAAAAAGTTCCTGCTGCTAGGGAAACCAACGCCTTCATCTGCACTTCTTTTCCAAACCCATTTATCTCAAGGTCCCTCAGAGAGTGAAGAGCACAATCTGATATCTTTTAAATCATATATGTATGTTTGTTATAGAGTAATAAGTAGGGGGAGGAGATAATAATTTGCAGAAACTGTAAAAGATTCATATCAGCAACCTCATTTTGAGGTTCACAGACGAACACAGGAGCCATTTTTATTTTGTTTGCAAAACTTTCATTCATTTGTTCATTCATTTTGTTTGCAAAACATTCATTTTTCTTGTTGTGTGTCAAACTTATTACTGTGTCACTCTAACATCTATACTTAATATTTTTGCATAACAAATGTGTAGGACTTCCTGCTTTTTTTAAGTATTCACTGAATCCTTCAACTTGCTACATTTTTTTTCCAATGAAGAAGGAATAAATCTGGCTATGCATATAGTTGCCTAACTTGAACCCAGGGTTTGACCCAGAGACCAAATAGATCTACCACAGTTGTGCTACAGGCACACCGACAGCACCAAGCTTCAGTAAGCACATCGGTCACCACTCTGCCTCATTTACTCCCCTGGTTCAGTGGAGAAAAGAAGTTCACACAACAGACATAATTTCTGCTTGAGAACTCATAGCTTTCCAGTATCTGTCATCTCCCACATAAGGCTAAAATTTGTCCATATGCGTCCTTCTTCTACCCCATACTGCTCCACCTTTGACTTAAGAAAATCTAGTTTGACAACAGTGGGAGAAAAGCTCAAAGAAACACTAAAAGAATGATTTAAGAAGAACAGAAACTAATGGCATCATTCACCTTTTCAGACTGGAGTCTACCACCTCCACAAAGTAAATGCAGCTCCGTCTTTCAAATGAAGTGAGAACTATGGCACATAAATGAGCCAAGGAGACAACTAGTCTCACTCCATGCTTAAAATTCTGTCTGTCTCCTAAGGAGAGAGAGGAAGAAGAGCTTTCAGACTTGAACTCTGCTTTTAGCTTGAAAATGGAGGTTAGAAGTTGAGAAGACAGAGTGACACCATGTATTATGGAAAAGTATTTCTGATATCACTTCACTATGGATTTTAATAAACACTCAATGTGTCACATATTGTATGTGCAACTTGACATATGTATCACTATAATATCAATTTTATTTAATTATATACAAGCTTTATCTGCATTTTAGAAGTTGGACTTTTTACCCTGCACATTGTTATTATAAAATCTCCATTTGATTGCCACAGATTGTTTCTGAGTGCAAGTTAAGCTTTTTTCTTTTTTGTTATTATCTTTCTGTCTACTTCTGTTGGACTAGCATTTCTTCTTGTAATGATCTTTTGTGATGACTGGAAAGGATGATTGATGGTGGTTTTTTCCCCGAGATACTTATAATCAAATGTTTGGCAGTTTTCTATTCCTCTAAACACTTCCAATCTTTCTGTGCTTAGTCTCTGTCTTCATTTTATCTCTCTTGTCAGTCAAGGTTGGGGGTAAGTAAGTATTTTATCATCTACTTTTTCAAAAGAGGGAAGGTGTAAAGAGTGCTTTTTTGTTTCTTTCTACAAAGATCCTGTTGGGTAAAAAGCACAATAAAATTATCTATATATTAAATTTAGCTTTGTATATAAATCTGATTTTTAATCATATAAATAATAAATTTGAAAATTTTAATTTATCGGAGCTGTTACTTGCATATAATCCTCATGAGCAAGTCTCTGCATAGTTAAGGAAAGGTAAGAAAAGCAGGCCTTGGCATTTTAATTCTACTAAAATATTTTTGTGCCAAGGTATTGGTTTACCTTTTCCTTCTCCAGCAAATGTTTATTTGTAGTCACAGTATTACAATTTAACTACAGCAAGCAGCTAAACTGCAAGTACTGCTTCAGCCCCAAACCATGGGTAGCTTCCAACTCATTTTCTGAATAACAAATATCTTAAAATATTATTTCAGAAGTTTTCAAACTAAAGAAAGAGTTTCTTATTGCTGGACAGAAATATATTTTTTCTACTTTCCCTTTAGTTTTAAAGTGAATGTTGAAGGTAAAAAGCCCTAGACTTTTGTTAAAAAAATATTTTTGAGATATTATTTGTGGAGCCTAAAATTTTATGACTCTAAGATAAATGCAGTAAAATCATCAAAATATTTTGAAATGCTTTGTTTGTTTTGAGTAAAATGTGTAAATTTTCCTTACTGGGTTTGAATTTTTATATTCAAATTTCTAACTGCAAATGATTTTTTAAAAATGGAAGATGTAACAAAATTTTCAAGAATTATCAAGATAGAGCTTATCCAGTCAAAGATATTCATGATTTAAAGAGTTCACAGGTTCACCGAACAGAAATAAAAATCACTTCATACCTAGCTGAAGGAATGGAGTTTACTTTTTTTACAAAAAATAGACTGCAGGGTTCTTTATATTTCTTTGATCTGTGCTCAGGAAGAACTGTCGTATGCCCTTAGTGTTTATGAAATTTTTTGTCTTCTTACAATTTCCAGATGGGGAATGCAGAAAGCTCCTCCCTGTCCCTCACAGTGAGGGTGATAGCTTCTTTCAGGTGTTGCACGAAATCTCCCCAGTTCTTTTCAAAATAGTTTCCAAGACTTCTGAAAAATTTCCCTTGTACAGTAATACGAATGCTTTATCTTCCCACTGTCTTTGAAGGCATTCAGAGAAAGGGGCCTCGTTTTAGCGGAATATTTACAGTACATTTTGTGATGCAGACCTTCCTTAAACCAGCTCTGAGGATCTCAGCTTGGAACTGGAACTGGAACTGGCACGTGGAGGGAGCCCCAAACAGCATCCTCAGCTCATCAGCCCAGTAGAGGGTCCTGCTGGCCCTCTACTCCTGAACTTATGGACCTTTCTCATTTGCCACTGATGATATGGCGCCCTGTAAATATACCTCAGGTCTTGATTTTGAGTCTGCCAGGTGACTTCTCTTGTAGGCTTACCTTAACATTCATCAAGCATAATTCTCTATTTTTTCTGATTGAAGGCAAATTAATGTGAAAATTTTAGTTGGAAAACTGAATACTAATGAAGTTTTAGTCATCATTCAGCAGTTAATTTCTATTAGCTTTGTAGTTATTAAATTACACTTCATTTCTACCTTTAAATCATGCTGTGAGTTCTTAGGACCCAAAGAGAGCCAGTATTCCTTGCCTAAAACCAAATTACTGTTTTGATTATAGGTTTGCAACTCAGGAAGGCATTGTCCCCTTTGGTGGAATGCTATTAAAAGTAGAANCAGTTAACTAATTCAAGCCCCATTGACTTCAAAGGGAGCTTCAGACATGTAACAGGACAGAAAATACCTCAGGATTTTAAGTTAAGGTCTTGTTTCACACATACATCAAATCAGGTCATGAAATTTATGAGCCTTTGCTGTGCTGTCAGTCAACTATTTTTCAAAAAAGCTCTTTTGGGGAGGAGAAACATAGTGTCTTCCAGTAAAAAAAAAAAAAAAAACTCTCTAATCTACAGACAATTTTTGATGATAATAATTTTTTTTTTATGATGAAAAATTATTTTTAGGAAAAAATTCTTTACTGAAAGGGTGATTGGCCATTGGAATGCGCTGTCTGGGGAGGTGGTGGAGTCACCTTCTCTGGAGGGGTTTAAAGAGAGCTTGGATGAAGCACTTAGTGCTGTGGTTTAGATGACGAGTGGGTTTTAATGTTGGGTCATAGGCTGGACTCTATCTCAAAGGTTTTTTCCAGCCTATTATACTGTGATAATGCATGAACTATAAGGTTCTCCCATGAGTACTTAATTGGTTTTGTTCTATGTCTGTCTTACAAAGTCATTTGCTTTCTCATGTCTTATTTCTGAACAACTTGCTTAGGAATTATGCTTCAGGCTATATTCTTCCACCCATGCACCTATATTTTGTTCAGACATAATGGCATTTAGTGGCAGGACTTAGTTGTGCTCTCTGCAAAAACTCATGGTTATTATTTTGCACAGACAAACATTTCACACAGAGTAGCTTTTCCCTGGTCAAAACAAAAAAAATCCATATTTTGCTACTGTAGCTGTTTTTATAAGCATTCCTCCCACCTCTACCATTGCAATATCATTGTAAAGCACACCAGTTCCAGGCTAGGACCAGTGCCTCCCATGCTATCACAGAATAACAGAATCATTAAGGTTGGAAAAGACCTCTAAGATCATCAAGTCCAGCTGTCTCCCCACATCTTCCCCAACTGTCTTTCCACAATAGCAGGATCCCACAGATTATTGGTTGAAAATATATAGGTACCTAATTTGACTGAATATTCTACATTGGAAAAATCACAACCATGTTATGTGACTTGGCAACACCTCCTGAATCAGCTGATACTGGAGAGAGCAGGAGGTACTAAAGCTTGACCTCTAAGTCTTCCTTTTGTCATTGCTTGTGGAGTGCTCTGCAGAAGGTCTGTGGAGCAAACAGCAAAATTTACAAATCTGTCAACTCACTGTCACTCTGCACTGGTGTGACTCCACCTTGACAACTGCGTGCATTTTTGGGTGCCACAGTATAAAAAGGACATCAAGTTACTGGAGAGTGTCCAGAGGATGCCACAGAGCTGGTGAAGTGTTTGGAGGGGAAGTCATATGAGGAGCAACTGAAGTCACCTGACCTGTTCAGCCTAGAGAAGAGACTGAAAGGAGACCTCATTGCAGTTTACTGCTTCCTCACAAGGGAAGAAGGAGGAGCAGGTGCTGATCTCTTCTCTCTGGTCATCAATAATAGGACCCAAGAGAAATGGCAGAAAGATTTGCCAGGAGAGGTTTATATTGCATATTAGGATAAGGTTCTTCACCCAGAGAGTAGTGGAGCACTGGAACAGCCCCCTAGGGAAGCAGTAATGAAGCCAAACCTAACAATATTCAAGGAGCATTGGGACAACACCCTCAGACACATGGTGTGAATTTTGGGGTTGTCCTGTGCAGAGATAGACATTGGACTCGATCCTTGTGGACCCATCCATTCCAACTCAGGACATCCTATGACTCTATGATTTTTTGTCTGATTCATGATTTGCAGGACTCGATGGATAAATGAGGACAAAATCTTTCTTCTTGAAATAAAATTTATCAAAGATTCTAAAGTTTAAAAGCCAAAATGTGCATTATGATCATCTATCCAGGTCTTCTGAAAAATTATGGTCCATGCAGCTTCTCTCAGAAATGTGCACACCAAAATTTTGTTTGACGTCCTTTATGTAGCTGGATTTTCCTCGTATACAAGCATATGTCTGTATTATACACACCTACACCGGAGCTAATCACCATTAGTCTGCCATTGTCAGTGGAAAAAAATAAGTACTTTTAGAATGTAGCTGAATTGATCTATTTTGAGTGTTGACATTACACCCTTAAAATGCCGGATGTAGGCATATGTGATGTAAGCATATGTTATGTAGGCATGTATCTTTCCTCATAAAAATGTTACCAAAAATTACTAGGTAAATTGTTCAAAAAGTATTTAACCTTATTAAAGTTGGGCATTTGAACTGTTCAACATCAAATTGGGATCAGTGGACATTGTTGTAATTCTTTCTCTTAAGTTTAGAGAGAAGTTAACTACTTGCTCTTCCTATTACTTCAGAAGATTTTCTACAGAATGTCCAAGTTATGACACTTTGGGAGAGTTCTCTTTTATTTGTTCTTGTGGCTTTTATTTCTCCATATAATCATTTTAAAATCTATTCTTGTCTTTCATTTCATAAAAATAACTAGAAATTAAAAAGATCTAAATACAGGGCAGATTGTCTTCTTGTTCCCAGTATAGTAAATATGGTCTAACTCTAGCAAAATATTGGAATCACATTAGACTTAAAATGAAGTCAGAGATCTCTAAGTAAACATTTAAAATTTGTGCTTATTGCATTACCTTGGACATTTGCTTTGAAGAAAATGCTTCAACTCACACACACTTAATTAAGTAGAGCCAACCCTGAAAAAAAATGACCAGATAAGCAGAAAATTTCTTCCTATTATTCCTCTTAACAAATCATTGAGTTATTAGTGACAGAAATTTCTGGTAGTCAAAGGTTCTGTCAGACCTTCCATCCACAGGGATTTATACTGCTGTTAAAAATTGGTGGTAAGTATTTCAGTTCACAATCGTCACATCTCTATTAATTCATACATGCCAATTTGCATCCAAGACAGAAAAGAGATATTTTTATTTTATTTCCTTTCATGTAAATTGGTTTGGATACTTTTGATTTAAAGATATTTAAAGTCATACTATCAGGCATGTCAACCACTTTGACAGAAGTGGGCAGCTTTAATCTGTACCTCATTGGGACTCATAAATAATTTCCCATAGGAAAATACAATGAATCACTTGATCTCAGCTAGTTTAGACAAACTTCTGAGGAGGAGAATACTGCATCTCACATCACTGAAATCCCTTCAGGTAGAATTACTAGGTACCCTTAAAGTTTTCCTGATGGCTTTTGCTAGTATAAAATTAATCTGGACAGAAAATATCCTACTGTTTCAAAAAGCAGTGAGTGATATGTTAATTTTTAATCACATGCTTATTCCTTGCTTTTCAGAAATATGTGCAGCAGAGATATGAAAGAAGAAATACAAGAAGTACAGCACGACAAATTAAAGAAACACATAAGCAAATAAGAACTGACAAAAATAGGAAAAGCAGTTCAAGGATTTAAAGAAACATCCCAGGAGGCAATTGATCTTAATATTAAAAAGAAATTGTAGTAAAAGATATGTTTATGGTATCCAGCATATTTTTAACTTCTTTTCTCAGGGATTCTCTTTCAGCCACTATTAATGCTTTATTCAAGCTTTGCTATAGTTAGCCAGTAATACAGACGAATTCATCATGTTTTATTTCAAAAAACACTTTTCTCTTAAAAAATAGCATATAAATTTTACATACAAATAGAAATTGAACTATTTAACTTGTAGAGAATAACATCAGTGATCATGCCTGTCTTCCAATAAACTTAGGTGTCTGAGTTTAAGATTTTGTCAGGATTTTATTTAAATTCATATGACAGTTTTAGTATCCTTATTGCATCTTTGCAATTCATATAATAGTTCCACTAACTTGCTTCTGTTACTGAGAATCCTGTAAAAAGTGCAAACACTGTTATAAAGAACCTTTCATTAATTTCCAAATTATTATCTCCATAGGCCACACTCTAGGCAAAATAACATCCTGCAACAAAAGTATATGTATGATTTCTCTTAAAGATGTGACACAATCCAGTCAGCCAGTCAGGGGAGGAAATTAGTAATCTAGCATAAAGGTACTTAAGCCTGCTGGTCAACAAATATTGTGAAAGAGATGTGGAAAAGCAAAGAGCTACAGGTGAACTGTCTGTTCTCTGCATCTCTGAAGACAGATCTTTTACCTAACAAAAACATTGCCATTGACTTTACCAGCAGGGGGAAGGCAAGCAACTGGTCAGGAAGTAATACATTCGTTTGAGGGACAAGAAGAAAAAAAAGAATGTTGTCTTAGCCCTTACTTTAGTCCTTGGTTAAAGAGAAGGCAGCAATTGGGAATAAGAACAATCTATATTGAACGGGAAAAATGGAGAAAGAAATCAGTATAAATCAGATCCTACCAAGTGTAGAAAACTAGTAACAATGAAATTATCAAGGGGAAAAGTTGACAGAAAAAGGGCAATATTTAAGAAAACTACTTATTTACTTAAATACGTTAAGGACTGAATGATCCTTGTGAATAAAATAGGCCCATTATTGAATGAAGATGTTGATACTATTAAAAACACATAGAAAAATCAAACTTATTCAAAAACACAGCTTCTCTTCCCTTCTTTTTATATGGAATATAATATATATTGTGCATATTATATATATATACCTCTCTCATGGAAGAACCATGAGGCCCTTTTCTGTTCATTAGCAAGTAACAATTATCTCCTTCAGATAAACATTTAAAAACCAGCAACCTCACTCAATCTGTATTCAACAGGCTATATTCCAAAGAATTAATGGAAATCTGTCTTGAGCCTGCAATGTGCTTTTGCAGCAAAGAAGACAAACGGTATCCTGGGTTGCATTTGGCAAAGTGTTGCCAGGAGGTTAATAGACATAATCCTTCCTCTCTACTCCGCACTGGTGAGTGAACATGTGTCCAGTTCAGAGCTACCCAGCATCAAGGAGACACAGACATGCTAGAGTTGGGCGAAGGGCCAAAAATTATGCAAGTACTGAACAGCAGCATCTCTCCTGTGAAGAAAGCCTAGGGAAGAGAAGATTCAGGAGGAATCTTATCAGTGTATGCAAATGTGTGAAGGGAGAAGATGGAGCCAGGATCTTTTCAGTGATGCTCAGGAAGAGAACCAGAGGCAACAGGCACAAACAAAACACAATAGGTTCCATGTGAACATCAGGTAGCACTGTGATGGAGCACTGACACAAATTGCCCAGGGAGGTTGTGGCGTCTCCATCCTTCAATGTATTGAGGAGCGGAAGATTGGCACAGATGACTTCCACAGGTCCCTTCCAACGCCAAATAGTCTATGATTCAGTAATTGACACAAGAACTATTTTTTCCCTTTATTTTCTGTGATCTGAAGCATAAGGTATCCTTACTGTCCCTAAATTCTAAACTCAGTTGTTCTTGCATTTATTAGATCATTTTCTTAAATATCATATAAATTTTGAAGGGCTAGTCCCTAGCAAAATATGAACCTGATGCAAAAGCCATTGAAGACAGCAGGGTCCTAAGTGACCACGTAATCTCATTTCCACACTTTTGTTCTACTCACTGAATATTGCAATACGAGAACGGTAAAAGAACAAAATGAAGACAAGGACAAAAAGATTATGTGAGCACTTGGGAGGTTAATGCATGCAGTTCTGCTTTTTTCATAAGATAATACATAATTGTTTTCTTCAATTAGATTGAATCAGTTAAAAAGCTTAACTAATCAATTACTGAAGAAAACTTAAAAAGGAAAAAAAAGGCCCCAAGGACTTTAATTTCACATTATTTAACAAGTTAAACAAAGCCAAATGAATGCTAGTCATGTATTATGTTTTGCACAAAAAACTTTCCTGCATAAGCTAGACTTTTCTGGTATCACCTTTAATTCCTTAAAGAACATTTAGTAGATTGGTTTTGGTAGTTAAATATCAGGATGACACTTCCCATAGTTTATCAGCTTTCACTAATAGTGTTGTATAGACTGCCAAGTAGAGACTGCTGGTAGAATATCTGTGTAATTTTACAACAGTTAGAATTTTTGAGTACTTTCATCACTGGCAGGGCACTCTTGAAAACAGATGCTTATTCTTGGTGAATCACTGGAAACAGCATTTCAAACCAGATCTCCTGAGTTTGTTTGTGTGTATGTCATTTAAGGCCGCAAGAAATCAATGGAACATATTAACTTCTGTCCTACATAAAAGTCTACCAGATTGCATCCAGTTGCTTCTGTGTGGTGCCCATTTGATTTCCCTTAAGTATGTTTTACTTGGAAAGTATCTGTTTTCAGATAAGGATCTGTATTAAAACAGCCTCTGTTTTCACTAGTATTCTGTTACAACTGCTGATCATTTCTTTCTTGAAAAATACCCTATTTATTTCAATTTGTGCACATTCTCATTGCAGTCATTACTTCCTGATATCAATTTCTCCATTAGATCTGAGAGTAGCAGAAACTCAGTTTGCTCTTCAGGAAGATGTTACACATTGAGACAATTCTCAGCCTATTATTTTTACAAAGCAAGCAAAGGAGCCTTTCGGACTTACATGACAGGTTATAGCTACAAACATTGAACAAACACAGATTCTCTCTACATCTACTTTGGAAAAAAAAAAAAAAAACACAGTGATTCTTTCTGTCTTTATTTCTTTCTAAATACCTATGCATTTTCCTCTCTTAAAGGTATGCCTATACCTTATCATTACCACTGATTAACTCTGAAGAAATTCTAGATGTGGTATCTGGAAAATTTTTTCAGTTATAATTTTGAGTTTATTTCCATTTAATTGATTAAAATAATGAATAGGGTTAGGCTTAATTCTGATCCTCCTGGAACCTGATAGAAATATCTCCATTTGGGGTAATTCTATTTGTCATCTACTATATAGGATATTTGTCAGGTTGTCAGGTCCATTTAAAATTCTTCTTCCTATAATGTGTAGCACCATTCATTCTTCATAGTAGTGAGGTGATAATAATATGCTATTCAGTAATTCTATCAAACAGACTTTCTTGACTTCATGGCATGAACTCATCCTGTATGCATAATGTATGTTCTTTCTGCCTATGTGTTTGCCCATATTTTGTCTAAATCTCTCTATTAGTAACTCCTACTTTAAAAAGCAATCTAGAGTGCCTGTCATTTACAAGCATCTAGTCATGAGGTTTCATCCTATCATTGTGGACAGCAGAACTGATTTGTCTGTAATGGCACGTTATTTTAACACTACATTCTAATCCCTTTTTAATCCATTTAATATAAACCACAGCGATTTAACATGCAATGTTCTTTTTCCCCTAGAATATTGTACCAAACTCCATAAAATGTTATACACAGTAGATGTCAAACCAGTAGTCTGTATCAGCCAAACCTGTGAATAAAATAATGAAATTGGGTTAATTTTACAAAACCTAGTTTTGTAAAGCTGTACTGGTCTGTAATTAATTACATTCTACTACTTGACTTTTAGTCACTTCTAGTACTTTTATGAGCTGAATTCTATGTCATTTTTTGTCTGATTTTGTTAGGGCTTGATGCTAGACTAAGTTATCTGTGATTGCAGTTCATTGTCCTTGTCTTACTAGGACGCCACCGGTAACTTTTCCTGTCTTTGCCTGTATAACTTTGACTATACCAGCAATCACAGAATTACAGAAAGTCTGTGGTTGGAAAGGATCTCCGGAGATCATCTGGTTCACCCCCTTCCTGAAGCAGGGACACCTAGAGCCATCTGCCGAAGATCATATCCAGACAGCTTTTCAATATCTTGAAGTATGGCGACTTCACAGTCTCCCTGGACAACCTGTGCCAGTGCTTGGTCACAGTAAGAAAGTGTTTCCCAATATTCAAATGGCACGTGCTGTGTTTTAGTTTATGCTCATTGCTGCTGGTCCTGTTGCCTGGCACCCCAAAAGAAAAAAAAAGAGCATGGTTTCTTTGTGTCCTTACTTCAGATGTTAATAAACATTGATAAGATCCTTTCTGAGCCTTCTCTTCTCAAGGATGAACAGTCTAAACTCTTGGGGTTTTCTCACAGGAAAGATGCTCCAGTCCCTTTGTAATCTTTGTAGTCTTTCACCGGAATCTCTGCAGCACGTCTGCATCTCTTTTGTACTGAGGAACACCATACTTTGCCTAAAGCAGTCCAGGATACTGTTCTTAGCCTTTGACACAAGAGCACACCTCTCTCTCATGTTTAACTACACCTCCAACAGGACCTCTAGATCTGCAAAGCTGCTTTCCACTCAGTTGGCCCTCAGGGTATACTGGTGCATGGGATTGTTCCTCCCCAGCTGCAGGAATGTTCATTTCCCTTTGTTGAACTACATGAGGATCCTGTTGACCCATTTCTCCAGCCTGTCTAAATCCCTCTGGATGGCAACTTGATTCTTTGGCATATCAGCCTCTTCCCACAGCTTCTCATCATGAGAAAACTTTCTGAGCATACACTCTACCCTGTCATCCAGATGATTAATGAAGATCTTCAACAGGACTGGACCCGGTATTCACTTTGGGGGTACACTAGTGATCTCCAACTAGACTTCATTCCACTAGTTTCTGCCCTCTGAGCCCAGCATTCAGCCAGTTTTAAATCCACTTCACTATCTGCTCATCCAGCCTGCACAGACAAAGCATCTCTATGAGAATCATGTGGAAGATAATGTCAAAACATTTGATCTTTAAAAACAGAAAACCTCACCCTATTGATCATATTTAAATAACCACATAGTCCTACTTGAAACTATTGCAGTTTGGAAAACTTACGTACAAAAATCTTGATTTATAAATTGCAACCTTCCCTCTCCTTCCATGTTGAGTTTCTAGATGAAAAATAATACTCTTTGGATTTACTGCCCACACGGCTAATTTTATGGCTTATGATGATTGCACTTTTCTTCTCTCCTGCCTCATTTATATGAATGTGCTACAGCTCAGGATGCTGAAAGAATGTATCTGTTCTTACTAAATCTAGGTATTAAAAATGATGTGTTGGACTTCATAAAATCTCAAGATTAATTTAAAATGATAAATTCTTAGTCTTTATCTACAACAGGTTTCTCGAATGCTTTTTCATTCTGTTTTTCTAGATATAATTCACAGCTATGTACTCACAATAAATACATTGCCAATTACATGGTTTGGGAAAGTTTAAGACTTGAATGAAGAGCAGCAAGTTGAGTCCCTACCTATCCTTATGTAATATGAGCTGGCTAGGAAAAGCAGTTCAAAAGGCAGAGGATACCTGTAATAGAAATGGATCCTTTTGTCCATCATTTATTTTAAAGAGATTGAAATCTACAAGCCTTCCAAATTACTTCAGTTGTTTCTATATTATCATTTAAGTGTTACAGACCAAATGACTGCTTTTATTTATAGACTACTTTCTTTTAGATAGCAGCCCTGCAGTTTCATGCATGCCTTAATCATTTCAAGACTGAAGTTATATTGGTACGATAAGTGCTACATCTCTTTTGGTACTAGATGCAGTCATCATTTGCTAAGCTCTGCCTTTTTCCTTATGAAAGCATATTATGTGTGTGCACTATGATCTGTATTAGCTGTTGTTGGAGCTGTCAGACTGATATTAAGATTTGGGTTTAGATCTATAATGGCTAGAGACTCACACTTATTAGAGACTTAACTGTCTTTCACCCTCTGCTGCACTGTTATAATTCTGAGACGATACAAAGCTGACCAGAACTTCAGTATGTACAAGAAGAAGTAGCTGGCATCTTTTATCTTAACATTTCAATATCTCTGGTACTGTTTCCTGTCTTGGTTCATAACACCTGGAATCCATTTTGTCGCTCGGTTTTTTTTTCAGGGCATACCATAAAATCAATCATATTTGTCTATGATCACAAAAATACAGCAGTTAGTTAAAACTTGACAGCAATACTTTATAGATGTTATGGGTAGTATAATTACTTTTTCTCATATTTCTTTGTTGTTGGAATCCTTGATGTGACAGAAGCTAGCTGAAATGTATTAATTTGCTTTTAATATGATTGTAACCAGAATGTTTTATACATGTTTTTCCTTGTAGGCCTGAAAAATACAGATAAACAAATAATGGATAAAGAAATCAGCATGGAGACATTTTCTATGGACGGTGAAAAATAGTAAACTTCCAATTTAACATTTATAGAACAATCTGGTCTTTTATTTCTGGCTTCATAGTGGTTAATTGTTTAATTTAGTCCTTTTTGCTGCTCCAATAGTTTCTCTGATTTTATTGTAAGTTCAAAATTAACATACCATATCTATAATAACATTACAATATTATTTAAGGTCTTTTCTTCTAAATTTACCACGCCTGATATACTGGGCAGAATGAGTGGAAATGGATTGCCATTTTGTGGAAACAAAATACATTATTTTTACCACAGAACTTAGTTTGACTATTTAAATCATCAGTTGTGAAATTAGTGCTTTTTAATAATCTGCTATCTTTATCAACTTTTCTTTCAAAAGCCAATAAAACCCCACGTAAAGCAACTCATTTAAATACGTATCAAAATATGTTTCTGTAATTAAGGTGAAGGCAAAAAAATATCATCGTGGATATCTTCACTTTAACTTGGATCAAATGGGAAATTAAGCTGCAGCTCAAGTAGAGAATAGATATCTTCTCAGTATTATGAAATGTTTTCATCATGGTGGTATCTTGGATCTTTAGGCAGAATTGCAGTACAGTTGATTTAAATATTGTAAAAAACCTCAATAAAGTGTTGAAAGTTTTCATATTTTAGAAATTAAACAAATGTATGAGACTGGAAATATCATAATACAGCACTTTTCATTTTTCTGGCTTAGATGTTGCAATCGTTAATCATATAAAACTCTGCCATCACTTTCAAATAGGGACAGTGCTGAGTTAAAAATGTCATCATTGTAATGCTTCAGGCTGAATCAATTTGTTGCTTTTCACTTCTAGAGAGTCTCAAAGAGTCTCAAAGAGAACTTTCTTGTAGAAATTCATCAGACTTTAAGTATGTTATGATTTTACAGTATTAGAGGAATATCAGGAATAGTGTTAGTGCCTTGAATGGTTTCTCTGCAGGTCGTGAGAGGTCATTTAAATATCCAGCATTTCTTTCTCTTCCTGTGTCCCACATCACACAAAACACACCTCACAATTACATTAGGAGACTGCCTGCTTTCCGGATGTTTGCAATAGAAAGAGATATCAGAGGAATTACAAACTATAATTAATACAAGTAGTCAAGAAACTTCGACATTTTTCAAATAATGACTTGGGCAGAAATATTTATCTTCAAGGTTCAGCTCAATGCAAAACATCACCGTTGTGTCACAAAAACGAGGAGAGCCTATAATTTTTGAAGGTAGGAGGTAAAATCTGGATAAGAGTTTATTTGAAATGCTTCAAGGCAATTGCTGATATTTCTCATGACGCAGTTCAGGTAAAGATTGTCCATAAATTTTAAATTAAAGAGGTATTTTTTAAAAGACACTAGTGAAGTTATGGCTTTAATAGAGGCAATGGAATTTGATTATATAGGTTTTTTGAGCTTTTTTTTTCTCAAAATTTCCCACTACAGGCCAAAAACCAAATCCAAAAGTGGAACTTTCAGTAATTTCAGCTAACCCCATGCTGATCGTTTTTAGTTAATTTAGGGAAAAATTCAACAATCAAGCTCATAGAAAGAAGATAAACATTACCCTTGAAAGTGGAAATAAACCTTTAATAATACATGGCACCCAACAAACATTATGATGAAGTATTAGTTTTGTTTATCTGCTATTTGAGGACTGAATACATTAATTCAGTGATATCAGAAGGGAAAAACCCATACATCCCTCTCTCCCTCCATTGTTTGTGCATTCTGCATTCTTCAGTCATAACAAAAGGATCAATATGCATTTCACATTTTAGTTTCTGCCTTTTATTCACATACATTTTCTCTAAGACACTATACTGTATATTCCCCTGTTGCTGTATTTGATTTATAACGTTTTTATTTGTTTTCTATTACAGCACAGGTAATAAAAATGCATATGATGATACTGGACACATACAAAGAACATAAAGACTGAGTGGAAATACAAAGTGTTGCTTTTTTGCCTCACAAAATAAGTGGATGATGGAAAATAAGATCTATAAACACTCACAAGAGTGAATAAGCAGGAATTGTCATTAGGTTCAATGATGAATATTAACTGTTCTCTCAGGCTCTACTTTGCAAAATCTGTGAATGAAATGCATTAAGTATTTTCAGCTTCTGGTGTTAGCTGCTGCTATTAAATGGAAACCAAAGCCTCAATAGCTCTCTTATCATGTCTGAGGATAGGAAGTGGTTTTCAGTGAAGCTATAAAAATCCTGTATACAAATTAAGAATTGCCTTTATCATAAGCTACACTAAACACATATCTGGAATCACATCCATTTCTGGGATTTTAGGCCCCTAAATCTGATCTTGTGGGATGCAGAAGCTGCGTATGTCAACCCTTAAGAAACAAAGTATTTGTTGACCCTTAAGAAGAAAAAAAACAATCCACTGTACCGTTCCTTTTTTAGGTGCCTGGCAACTGTATCATTCAAACAACAGGCTGGAAATTTTATGCTAATGTAATTCTCATGCTGAGCAGATAAATTCCATGTCTTTCTAGCTCAAATCCATATAAGAAGCTCATAGCTGTAGTATTTTTCACCTTGAACTTCTTCATGGATCTGGTTTTTGGTTGAAAATGCTGTAATGAGTAGGCTATTTTGTAAGCAGCATCCATGGTGACTGGTTTTCTTTAAAAAGTGAGAACATTGTGTTTCATGAA
Organism: Geococcyx californianus; assembly: GCA_013389885.1. Taxonomy (NCBI): domain Eukaryota; kingdom Metazoa; phylum Chordata; class Aves; order Cuculiformes; family Neomorphidae; genus Geococcyx; species Geococcyx californianus. Next base: position 52,567 of record VWPV01027406.1, on the reverse strand, counting down.
GGATGTAGTGACATCAGTGTGCTAAATAAGATCTGAAAAGGACTATCTTTGAGAAATATCACGTCTTCTAATTCCCAGACTTACTCTGTATTTAATGTTACAATTGGCTTTTGTAAAACTCACGGACAGTCCCAGAAGCATAAAGCAGGTCTCATTCCTCCCAACACGTCTATAAAGCCCATTTCTTCTCTTTACCCTACCACCAAGGAAACAGAAAACAGATTTAAATCCTGTCAGCTGTAAGAGGATATCAAACATGGATCACTCACTTCTTGGCCAAATGCCCCAAACACAAGGCTGTTACTGGAAATGGCAGGTGAAACAACCGTCACTGTGTCCCTTTCCGCAGAGCAAACTTCCATAATAGCCCTATAGTATCCCATGTTTTTAAACTCTTATGGCTGAAGAACATTCTGTTAAACTCAGTTTGTTGTGTTTGGAAATACAAGACTTAGAACTGCTAGAGATGTAGCAGTTTGGGCCTCTCTCTTCTAGATTGCAGCTGATTTACTTATCAGGCTGCAGATGTATAAATCCACGTATCCACCAACTGTCATGCAGAATCTAGGGGGAGTTTAGTCAGGGCGTGCCTGGGAGTTTATATTCGTTTTGGACATTTCTGTTAGTTAGTCAACCATAGTACTAGAAATGACTGCATTTATGTACCACAAAATCTTGTTGGCATATTTTCTTAGGTTTGGACTGATTCAGGCCCTTGTTTTAAGATAATGTACTATGATCTGATCCCGGCAACATTGATATCTACTTGAATATCCTCCTTATGTCAGTAAGTCATGATTTAGACCCTTAATGTCATTTGTAAATCATTAACCAATATTTTTGTAAAATTCTGAGAATTATTATATCTGTTGATATGATTGGACAAAAATTTAGTAAAAAATGTTTAAAAGTTGTTATATTTTTATTCTCATCATTAATATATATCTTGAGCTATTGGCATAGCTTTGTCTGTCAGAACTCGCTAAAATTGTCTGTGAGGCCCTTAGTATTTATCCTGCATCTATATGAAATCTTTATCCTCTGGCAATAATGGTGAATTAGTCTTGCAAATACAAATTTTGACATTTTTATGAATACAAGATCAATATTTCTGTGACTACATTCCTATTTTAGGCCTTTCTAAAACACCAGTCACTTGTATATACTGTTATGGGATAAACAGTGTTTCTGACACAGGCAAGCTATTCAAGACATTTCTGAACTCATAAGATCACAGAATCTCAGGAGACCTCTAGTCCAAACTCCTGCTTAAAGCAGGATCTGCTGCGGGGTCAGAGCAGGCTGTTCAGGGCTTTACTCAGATCTTTAAGCTCTTTAAATATGGAGACTGTACAATCTCTCTGGGCTGTTGGCTTTATTTATGGTGAAAAAGGTTTTACTTACATCGAGCACTGCTGTCTGATGCTGCATTTGTTGTCCATTACAACCTTAAAGTCCTGTTCAGCATTCAGCCAGGCATTCCCCAGCTGGTGTCATTGCAACAATCTCTTTTTTTCCCAAGTAAAGGACTTTGTACTTACTACTGAATTTCAGGATGTTCCTCCAGTCTGGCTAGATGCCTTTGCATGGTAGCTCTGTCACAGAGTAGAGCCTGTTTTCCTGAATTTGCCATCATCAGCATGGTTGACAGGAAAGAACTCTGTTGCTTTTTTGAAGATATGGTGGAGATATTAAACAGGACAGGTTCCATAACAAATTCATGTAGCACTTCACTTGTTAATAGCCTCCAGACAGAGTACAACCCCCTCTGAGGGTCATCCTGATCATTTATTTAGTAGACTATCCCTCCAGACTGTAACATCCTAATTCAGGTAGAAGAATGGGTTTTGTTACTGGCAGAAAACTTACTTGATCTGAAGTAAGCGACATCTACTGCTTTCCCCAAGCCAGCCTCTCTGGTCTCTCCCAGAAAGCTAATCTTCTAACAGAAGGCAACCTGGTTTGTCAGGCATGGTTTCCCCTTGGCAAATTCTTTTAGGCTGTTCCTAGTCACCTTCTTCTCTTTTATTTGTTCAAAAGTGAGTGCCAAGAGACCTTGCATAACAATTTGCCCAGGATCTGAAGTGAGATTGACTTTCACATCTTTCCTGTATCTTTTTTCAAAGGTTTTTGCAACATTTCCCTTTTTTTTCCAGTTGTAGGAAGCCTCTCATGATCTCCATGTACTTGTCAAATGAAATGAGGAGATAAATACAAGAAAAATATGTCAAAACTGTTAAGTATGTAAATACAAAAATTTCTTTAAAAATATTTTCATTTTTAAGAGATTTCTATTTGATCCAGACTGGAATAATGGACGATGGGAACTGTGTCTCTATATGTCTACATGAAACTTGACTTAAAATCTTCACAGAATCTGATATGGATTTGCAGTTGGATTTTTGCCTTTAGAAGATACTGTGGAAAGGATCTTAGGATCTTTCTCTTTTGCCTTACTGTATACAACAATCTGGTCTGTTTATTCTGACTGTATGTTGCCTTCCTTTAGAAGAGTGAGTCAAATTTTCCCCTCTGGAAGAAGAAGGAGGTTATTCCTGCCTTGGAGAGCTTGCTCAGAGGGAGGAGCTTTCAGAGACACTAAGACAAAAAAAGAAAGAAAGTAATTGCAGAGAACTGGTCAGCCTGAGGGACTACTGAGTGTAGCAGGCACCAGATACACTAGCCAGGAGCCAAATGGGTCAGAAAGGAAACTTTCTGGGTATGGGAGAAGGTTGTGAGTGGCCTGAAGGATGTCTGATAGTGTGGTGAATTTAAAGTAGTGTTCTATGCTCTGTCTAGATCTAACAAAGAATCTCTGGAGGACAATTTGTCTCATTTATTTGAAGCACCTAGCAGGAGATGTGCTGAGTTGCCTACTAGATGCGTTTCTCAACCACCTCTCCAGGGAAACAGCCTAGGCTCTGGCCAAGGCCATATGCTTCACACTGTAGACAGAACAGGCAATTGAAATGTGTTTCTGAGAATTTGCTCAATTTGCTCTGGGGTGTAGCTGTACTATATTCACTTTTACTATGAAGTCAAAAGTATGTGTGAAAGTTACTGACATAGTTTTTAATTTTCAGGTCAATAAGTGCTTAGCTCTAAAGCAATGACATATAAACAATTATATTCAAATACTCTGCAGTGATTTATATGCTTAATTAGCAGCTTATAAGGATTCATTAGTAAGTTAGGTGAGTTGTTAATTTCCCCCCTCCAAATCAGTCAAATTTAGGTCAATTCAAAGGACAATCTCAAAACTGTAGTCTATGTATCAACCCACATTTACTTGTAATTTTTGAAAACATGAAGATAGCTACCTTACTTTAGAAATAAAGGCCTATTTTTGTTTTTCATTAAACAAATCACGAAATGTCATGCATGAGCCACTTATTTCCAGACAAAGTAAAGCATAAAATTAATCTCAAAATATTTGTGACTTCTATGGCTTTGTTAAATAAATTATTTGTATTGTCAAGACTGTTTATATTACATTTGTTATTTAGACAGCATATCATTTGAAGTGTTTATTATCAAAGTCAGTGAAATATTTACCAGTAAATCCCTGTGTTACAGATCTTCACTGGTTGCTTAACAGATGTCATAAAGGTGTGTGGACCTTGTTTTGAAAACTTTACTGAGAAGGAACAGAGAATTAGAAATTTTCCACTGGAGTTGAGGATAATGCCACTTTCATCTGAATGGTGATTTGGTGGTCATTTTACACAGGTTATTTTACCATTGTCAAAAAAGATCTTGATCGTGTGAGGGTATACACAGTTTGAAGAAATTATACAGCTTTTTTGCTCTGGGGATCAGAATACAAAACAAAGATACCACACTGAAATATTCTTTAGTGGTGCTTGAAAACATAATAGTGTAGTTTCCATCTAGTAAAGGAGTCTGCTATGAGTTTATATTCAACCCAGAAAAAAGCAGTGAGGCTATTATTAAGGAAGCAGCAAATTTGTCCTAGTATCACAGCTAACCTCACAACCAACTTGGCAAAAGAAGAGATATGCCCAACAAGTTGTTGGCCACTGTTAGTGGAGTTAACAATCAAATATGAAGATCTTCCAGGCTTCCTTTCCCTTTGAAACTGAAGAACGTTGAGATAGAAGGAATAGGCAGCAAGACTTTTTAGGGTTGAATTGCAAAGTAAAAACAATGGATTTTAGGAAAGACAATTTCAGTAAACTCAGAGATTTGATGGACTGCATATCCTGAGAGATTAGCCTGAGCAGAAGAGATATTTTAAAAAGCTGGCAGTTCTTTAAAGAAAGACTTAAAAGGCTTAAGCACAAACTATCCCCCTGTAGAGGAAAGACAGAAAATATCGTAAGGGACCTACTTGTCTAAATGAAGAAAGCTTCATGGATTTAAAAAAGAAATGAGCAAAAAGGAAATGGAAACTAGGACAGGCTAATAAGGGCGAACATGAAAGTGTAGCATGAGCATACAGAGACAAAATGAGAGCCACAGAGGCAAAAAAGGAAATGAGCTGCAATTAGCAAAGGAAAAGGAGAATTTCAAGTACATTAGTGACGAGAGAAAAAACAAAGGAAAGGGTAAGTCTGCTGTTCAAAAGAGTGATAGAGTTAACCACAACTAATGACAAGAAGGCTAATAGCTTTACTGCTTTTCTGCACCAATGTTTGAAACATAGCTCCACTGCAAATAGGAACTATATTCACCGCTAGTGGCAGACCTAAGAAATAAGAAGGTGAGTGACAAGTTGCATGAATTTGTCATTAATGGATTGTGTCAACCAAACCATAATTTCTCGCTAGCGAAGTGCAGCAGGCCTTGTGAATAGAGGAGAAAAAGTAGATTACATATATCCTGGCCTGAGTAAGGCTTTGACAGACATTCACATAAGCAGCCTTGGAAGGCATGATCTAACAGAAAACAATATGGACTAGAGACAATATTCATGTGTCTCTGTCAGAATGAAGGCTGTATCAAGTAGGGATTTCCAGGGATCTGTCCTAGGTCTAATATAATTTATCATTTTCACATACTTCTTAAATTTGCTTTTCCATCGGGACAAACAGGATATTAAAATTACACAAGGGCACACTGTTACACAAATACAAGTCATAGTTCTGATGCAAAAAGAACAAATATTCTATGGTACAAACTGAACAGTGAATTACAAAGTCATGTTGCCATACTTACATTCATACTTACATCAACAAAGAGGAATATAATACACAAAACACTTGAAGCTGCCTAATCACAGTATCACAGTATCACAGTATCATAAGGTTGGAAAAGAACCTTGAGGTCATCGAGTCCAACCTATGACCCAACACCTACACCTACTCCTACTTGTCAATTACACCATGTCACTAAGAGCCTCATCCAATCTCTCCTTAAACATCTCCAGGGATGGTGACTCCACCACCTCCCCAGACAGCGCATTCCAATGGCCAATCACCCTCTCAGTAAAGAACTTCTTCCTAATGTCAAACCTAAACCTCCCCTGGCGAAGCTTGAGACCTTTCCCCTATACTAGCAACACCTATGCTGAATTGGTCCTCTCTTTTGGGCACTATATTTCTAGAAAAACAGGGCATAATGTAATAGTTTTAAGACATAAACCAGGATTCAGGAAATAAGGGCTCTATCCTTTCTCTGTGTCCACATCAAACAGCAGAAACAGTAAAACAGTATGGAAAGTGCATGAAGAATTTAAGTTGAAATTGATGGAAGTTGGCTAAAGCTGGCAGCAAAGCTGGCAGCACAGTTTGAGATATCTTCATCACTAGAGCTCTTATAAACATGGGTTGCTATGTCTGCCTGTATGTGTGTGTTTATTCATACACACACACATATATATCCCTGCCTAGAAGCAAGGATAAGGAGCTCTGACAGTATATTTCAGGCATCATTCTGTAGATACGTTAATGGAAGTTTGAGCCTTTCGGCTCAAAACAAAATATTCTAGGGATAATTCACTGCTGCTTAGAAATTGAGTAAAAACATACTAATTAGCCTGACATCATTATTTAAAAAAAAATTAATATTTATTTGTTTATTGACAAGAATCTCATATGACTCTTTTCTTTTTTCTTCTTGCTTGGATAGCTACCCTATTCATTCAGAAATAAAATTTTCTGGCATTTATTATTTCAAAGTTCGGCAAAATCCTGAATACTAGAATTTTATAACACTAGAGATTTCTAAATGAATTTTCAACAAAACTCGTAATTAAGCATGTATAGCTACATTTCTCTTTCTTTCATAAAAGGCATCCTTCTTTCCTGACCTTTCTATGCATCCATGTGATTACACAAATTATAAATAAAGATCTTGAGTTTATTTAAATAACTAGTGTGCGTGTATTTAAAGAAAAATTTTTAATAAATCAATATACAAAGTTACATAAGTAAAAAAGATGATGTAATCAACACAGTCCGAACCAGTCCAAAATAAAAATATTAAAAAAAAAGGTTCTTGACTTTTATGACAAGCAGAGAACATATAAATATGAAAAATACAGATAGAAATCTGGATACATAGACAAAAGCTAAACCACAAATGACAAAATGGCAAAGAGTCACTGAGGGTAAAGTCAGAAAACTAACATATTATTATAGAATCATAGAATGGTTTGGGTTGGAAGGGACCTTAAAGCCCATTCAGTTCCAACCCCTCTGCCATGGGCAGGAACATCTCCCACCAGCCCAGGCTGCTCAAGGACACATCCAACCTGGCCTTGAACACTTCCAGGGAGGGGCATCCACAGCTTCCTTGGGCAACCTGTGCCAGTGCCTCACCACCCTCATTGTAAAGAATTTCTTCCTAATGTTCAATCTAAAGCTTCCCTCTTCAAATTTAATGCCATACCCCCTCATCCTATCACTACTTGCTGTAGTAAAAAGTCCCTCCCCGGTTTTCTTATAGGCCCTCTTCAGGTACCGGAAAACTGTTATAAGGTCTCCCTAGAAGGCTCTTCTCTAAACTGAACAACCCCAACTCTCCCAGCCTGTCCTCATAGGATAGGTACACTATCCCTGCGACCATCTTTGTAGCCCTCATCTGAACCCATTCCATCAGTTCCATATCCTTCTTATGTGAGGGATCCCAGAACTGGACACAGAATTCCTGGTGGGGTCTCATAAGAGGAGAGGACAGGGGCAGAATCACCTCCCTTGACTTGCTGGCCACGCAGCCCAGGACATGGTTGACCTTCGGGGATTCGAGCGCATATTGCTGGCTCATTCTGAGCTTCTCATCAGCACCCTCAAGTCCTTCTCTGCAGGGCTGCTCTCAATCACATTGTCCCCCATCCTGTATTGAAACCATGGATTGCCCCACTCTTCAATCAGAATCCTGCAGATTTTCTTTGGTGGCATTTTAACCTCTACTTCTTTTTATGAAACATTTTTTTTCAGACAGTATTTGTTCTAAAGAGTCATAGAACAAGATGTTATTATGAATATTTATGGAGTGCATTTTGTACTAGTGCAAATGTTCAAAACAGAATTGTTCTCTTTTTTTGCCATTTTAAATGTCCTATAAGCTTGAAAAACATCCAGCCATAGAATAAAAACAGTCTTGGATCTCAGCATTACTAACAAATTTGGAATGCAGAATATGCAAAATGGTTATTGAAAATTGTTCCTAAGTACTCTATACAATGAAAAATATTTGTATTTCAGTATTTATTCAAGTTGTCACTGAGTAATTTAGCGTGCTGAAATTGTTCATGAAAACAACTGGACTTGAAATCACACCCATTATGCGAATATGGTCATCCAAGGATTTAGCATTAGTCTTTTTCTTGCTGTTATCCTTTGGAGGTTACTGCCCACCACAGCTGAAAACAATGAATAAGAGCATGAGAGTACATCCTGGGATTAATTACAGATGATGATAATTTGAGTTAATATGATTGATCTAAATTCTGTCAAAGTCTGCCTCTGCCACAGTAAATAAAAACAAAAGAAAGGCACAATAAATGGGAAAGCAATTAGCAGATACGTGTTTGAGAACCTTCATAATGCATTAATTACTTTTAGTTAAGAAACATTAATAAGTTCATTTGAAAACAGTATTTGAAAGAAAGAGATTAAGCCCAGCTCAAGTCTGATGGTTTCTTTAAGGAGAGAGACAAAACAAAGAAATAACACAGAAGGAAATATTTTGAGTGAAGAACCTTTACATTACCTTTAGTTATGCTATATGCTGGAAAAATGTCCTCAATCCCACTATCCATGTCTCTGACAAAGATGTTAAAGAGAATTGGTCCCCATACTGATCCCTGAGGAACACGACTCATTACCTGTCTTCACTTGTACAATGAGCCACTGACCACAACTCTTTGAGTGTGATCATCCACCCAATTCCTTACCCACCGAGCGGTCCATCCATCAAATCCATGTCTCTCCAGTTCAGCAGCAAGATTATCATGCAGGACAGTGTTGAATGTTTTGAACAAGTCTAGGTAGGTGAAGGCAGTTACTCTTCCTTTATCCACCGATGCTGTAGCCTCACCACAGAAAGCCACGACATTTCTTAGGCATAGTTCACCCTTAGCAAATCTGTTGGCTGTCATCAGTCACCTCCTTATTTTTTATCTGCCTCAGCAGATTTTCCAGGAGGATCTGCTCCATGATCTTGCCAGACATAGACTTCAGATTGACTGGCCTGTAGTTCCTCAGGTCTTCCTCTTTTCCTTTTTTAAAAATGGAGATTATGTTCCCCCTTTTCCAGTCAGTGGGAACTTCACCGGGCTGCCATAAATTCTGAAATATGATAGATAGCGGCTTAGTAACTTCTTCCACCAGTTCTGTCAGGACCAGTAGATGCATCTCACTAGGTCCCACGGACCTGTACAANTGATCCCTGAGGAACACGACTCATTACCTGTCTTCACTTGTACAATGAGCCACTGACCACAACTCTTTGAGTGTGATCATCCACCCAATTCCTTACCCACCGAGCGGTCCATCCATCAAATCCATGTCTCTCCAGTTCAGCAGCAAGATTATCATGCAGGACAGTGTTGAATGTTTTGAACAAGTCTAGGTAGGTGAAGGCAGTTACTCTTCCTTTATCCACCGATGCTGTAGCCTCACCACAGAAAGCCACGACATTTCTTAGGCATAGTTCACCCTTAGCAAATCTGTTGGCTGTCATCAGTCACCTCCTTATTTTTTATCTGCCTCAGCAGATTTTCCAGGAGGATCTGCTCCATGATCTTGCCAGACATAGACTTCAGATTGACTGGCCTGTAGTTCCTCAGGTCTTCCTCTTTTCCTTTTTTAAAAATGGAGATTATGTTCCCCCTTTTCCAGTCAGTGGGAACTTCACCGGGCTGCCATAAATTCTGAAATATGATAGATAGCGGCTTAGTAACTTCTTCCACCAGTTCTGTCAGGACCAGTAGATGCATCTCACTAGGTCCCACGGACCTGTACAACTTCAGATTCCTTAGATGGTCTTGAACCAGATCCTCATCTATAGTGAGCGGTTCTTTGACGTCCCAGCCCCTGCCTTTGCCTTCTGCAACTTGGGTGGTGTGGCTTGACACTGAGGCAAAAAAGTCAATGAGTACCTCAGCCTTTTCCATATCCTGGGCAATCAAGTCTCCCATTTCCCTCCAGAGAGGATCCACTTTCTCCCTAGTCTTCATTTTATACCAACATACCTGTAGAAGCTTTTCTTGTTCTCCTTGATATCTTCAGCAAGATATAATTCTATCAGGGCTTTAGCTTTCCTAACCTAATCCCTGGCTGCTCAGACTGTTTCTCTATACTCCTCCCGGGCTACCTTCCTGCAGGCTTCCTTTTTGTGTGTAAGTTTGTCCAGGAGTTCCTTGTTCATCCATGCAGGCCTCCTGGAGTTTTTTGCCTGACTTCTTCTTTGTTGGGAGGCATTGCTCCTCAGCTTGGAGGAGGTTATTCTTGAATACTAACCAGCTTTCTTGGACCCTTCTCCTCTCCAGAGTTTCATTCCATGGCACCCTGCCAAGCTCAAGTTAGTAGCTATTTTCATGGTGGGAACATCTGACAAAGTTGGATGCACATTACTCTTACCCAAAAAGGCATCCTTTCTGGGAGGGAGGGATCAGAGAGTGGAAGTGCAGGACCATCGACCTGTCCATCAGGTAAGGTGGTCATTTTTTCTCCCCAGCACAAGGGGTTTCAGGTGCCAGCTTTTATACTTTTTGAAAACTCTTTGGTGCTTCTGGGCAAAGTGAGACTAAGTTAATTATTATACATTGATTACTTCTTGGCAAAGCTGGCTGTGTCATCAGAAGCAGGGATTCAGCAGTTTGTCCTGCCCTTAGGGCGGAGAGCTCAGTACATGCTTTAGGGAGTGTTTCTGTTTTTAACTGAAGCAATATCAGGCTGTGAGACCTCTGGCTCATCCCAGGTGTCACTCAGCTGATTTGAGCATTAGACCACTACCCAATCCATATGTCTCACCACATAAAGTTGAACCACTCCATCTTGCAAAGTGACTTCAGTATTTGCCCCCTCTTGTAGAGTATGTGTTTGTGTGTCCATGGACGTGCTAATATTTATCCACATAAATATATACCTTTGTTGATTTAAGCATAACAACCAGCACTAAAGAAAACATCAAAAAGCATTCAAGACCTCATAGGCTCTACAAGTAACTGCAGCAATAATATCAAGGTCTGTGTTGTTGCTTTATGGGAAAACTTTAAAGTCCAGACACCAAAGGCTTTTAACTGCCTAGCACTTGAAAATGGGAAATAGATTTATACATACAGAACTTAATAAGTGTCTTTATGCTATCCTATAATGCCTGCTCCTCTCTGAAAAGGTATTGTTTCAATTTCATCAATCAGAAATACTTTTAGAGGGTTATTTTAAAATATTTAAAAATCAAATCTCAGTTCCACTTTAAGTGTTCAGATGTCAGCAGAAGGAGAATGCCTTTCAGTTTTCTACAAAACCTGAAAGTTGTCTAACTGCAGCAGCCGAAGTCCAGATGGGATAACTAGTAATTTAACTAAAACCATCAAATTTTTTACTACAGTTTGCTTTGGGCTTCTTTATAACACTGTATATTTTAATAGGAAGGCACTAATCCACTGCTGTAACAGATGCAAATTTTCATCCAGATAGATTTTTCATTACAGGTATTATAATCTTGCTCAATTCAGACAAGCACACAGAGAGATAACCACTAACCTGAGACTTCATTTGAATGTACATTTCACTTTAGCCTTCAGCAGACATTTTATTATGCTATTGCAGATAAGACACATTATTTCTAAACTGATGTTTGCACAGACTTTCCATAGCATATTTATAAATGCATTAGGACAATTAAAATAAAATATTTTTCATTTGAATAACATTGACAGAGAGAAATTATCAAGAAAATACTACATTTGTTACTTCATATTATTCACATTACCTAGAACAGCAACATTCCCTCCACATCAGTGTACATAATACTTGCACTCCATAATGTGTAAAAGTCTCACCTTGGCTACTGTCATTGCTGCTAAAGGACATAGATTAAAAGAGCAATATACTATCTATATAGAGTTCAAACAATTCAAACAAATGCAGGAACAGTAATTCTTCATTAATATCTCCCATCACAAATATTAGGAATTAATAAGCAATAACTGCAATAACATGCAAAAGCTTTCTTTATTGTGATTTCCTGTAGCAGATTGTTATGCAATATGTACCAAGTAATGCAATATGACATGAGAGCTAGAATATGAAGCATTGATTTTTTATTTCAGGCTGAAGATATCAGCCAAAAACTACACAATTAAGCAGAGATAGTATTCAGATGGCTAACCTATACATTATGGTGGTCATCTCAGAACAGTGACTCTCTGCATTGCATTTGGATATCCTGATACTTCAGGATATCCTGATGTTGTGAATGAAAAACAATTTGAGACTAAAAAAGGAAATACTGTAGAGTATGCCCTTGAGATCTCCACAATCTAGGACAAAACCAATAATTGCAAAGAGACGATAACTTAGAAACAGATTTCAAACAACTTGAAATAAAAAGCTTTATAATAAATTAAGCACAACTACATACTGCAGAGTGGAGACCAAGGTTCAAGTTTTGGCTCCTATTGAATCTCATCCGTACTACTTCAGTGATGGCATAGACACCTGTCCTAAATCCACAATAGTGGGTACTGAGCTGGCTGTGAACCAAGGTAAACAGTTTAATAATCCCCTGCTTGACATCTCTACCTGTTATTCATCTATGCAAAAATGTTTTTCTTTTTGAGTCAGTGCTAGGCAACAGCTTGAGAATACGCACTCCACAGTAAAATCCTTTTGATAGGATTTCTCAAGCTGTGTTTTTGTTTTCGTAATAAGTTAGGGCTCACAGCAAAGGTGTAGAAAGGAGTCCTGTGCATAGGATATAGCTTGTGAGGATAGCTCATTTAAACTAAGAAAGCACTGGAGGGAAGTCCCACTGTGAGCAAAAGCAGCACTCACCTCAATATTCTTTGTGATATACCAACAGAGTTCTTAAGTAGTCATAATAAAGGTTTCTCCATGGTATGGAGAGGAAAGCAGAGCTGAAAGAAGTTGCTTTCCTGGAAAGACTGGCAATCCAATAAGAAAAAAATTTCAAACAGTTGTATCATGGAAAAAGAGAATTTGGAATTTAAATGAGGCCATGAGAAAAAGAAATTGAGAACTCTCACTTCAAAATCTTCTATGCTATTTTTTCTCTATGAATTACTTAAAACTTCCTCAAAACAATCTCTTGCTCTTTTCCCCCATGCTACTCATACCCTCCATGCCTTTCAACCTCACACAGGATGATAGAATTATTTAGCAATTTTGTACTGTCCTCCAGGAATAGCTTTGGACCCAAGCCCTTGTTCCTCATACCCTTAGGAGTGGGCTGGATTTGGTTTCATTGTTGAGACTGCGACATTCTCTGGTGAAAAACCCTACTGTGTTACTGTGTATGAGTAATTTTAAAAAGCAGCAAGTGTAGTTATTGCGTAAAATGTGAGCTTGAATTTGCAGAATGTTAGCTACTGTGTGGATTTTTGCCCAGTTCCATGTTGCCTGTAAAGAATCTTTTTCATCTCAAGGGGCAAACTTTCTAGGGCATGACTCAGCCTATTTTAGGTGTGTACATTAGTATCAGATAAACTGCCCTCTCAAAGTGTCTACTTTATCTTTATTGACAGTAATGGGAGCCTCAGGGGTAATTACTGTAGATGAGTTGTAGTCGCTGTAGTTTAGCTAAACGAATCCTACCTGACATAAATGCACGCCTTTTTCATCATGAAGATAACTCAGTTTCAAGTCCATACCCAAGGGCAATAATCACCAATGTTAATTTAATTCCCAAACTGTGTTTAGTATGTCACTCATGCAGTACTTTTGGATTTTTTCCTTGCTACAGGTAGACAAGTGAACTATAGGTTCTTAATTAAACTATGTCATACCCAAGGACATTTCATCCTTCGATTGACAGCAGTTCAAAACACTTCACAGCTCAGTTGTCAGGAAAGACCAAGCACACAGTAATCTCTGTAGCAGTAAGGTTAAAAGTCTGTCCATTTATTCTAGGTAAAAGCTTACCTGAGAAAGATGTCTCAAAGCCAGATTTCATTGAACAGTAGCGCAGAATTTCATCATTGTCGTGAGCTGGCCTTTTCCACCTACCTGCTACTCACTGTTGCTCCTCTTGCAGCTGGCAAGACATGTAGAGGGTAAGATATTGCTGTTCAGCTCAGTAGAATTTACAATGTACATTGGAACATCCATTTTGCTGTTCCTTGGCAAGTGACAGAGATGTGCAACCTAGTAAAGGGAATTTAAACTGGGTTTTACCTGTTTCTCATTTGTAATTCAATGATATATTTCCAAATCAACTTTGTGGTTGTCATCATAGTTTGCAGTATCCTTAATTAAAAGTATAAAGCAGAATTTGTATTTAATTCATATTACATTTGCATTGTTGAAGTGAATGTTCTTTTCAAATGATTACTGCATTGAAAAACCAACATCTATACAGAACATTTAAGAATTAAATATAGCAAAATAGAGCAAAATTAGTGGCATATCATTCTTAAAATCTTAGGTCAAGCCATGCATGTTTTTTAGGGTATTTGACTGTCACTTGGGACATTCAGTTGGTGTGGCCTGTGTCTTGCATGAGAAAATCGGGGAAGAATGTCTTCCTTTGCCACTGCCATGGCCAACTGAAAGCTTGAGTCATTCTGAAACCATGTCTATAGTCCAGTAAACAGGACATTTTCTTATTGCTGGTTGAAGGACACAGACTTTGTATTGACCTGACAGGGCATGGTCTTAGGACTTTTTTAAACTTGTCCTGGCATACATTAATTTTACCTTACTTTAGCTCTGATAACGGTTATCTAAGCAGTCAAGTTTGGCCTAGGATAGATGAAACTTAGAGCATAGTTAGTTGTTATGCTGTGTAGTATGACTTATCTCTGCAGTTGCAAGAGTGCAAACATAGAATTGTACAAGAGATTCCAGACTGTAAACACAAATCTCAGCAACACATCAGTGGTCCCTGTAGGAATAACATTTCCTTAAAGCAGTTTAGATAGAACTGGAACAGAGAACAGAAAACTGAATAATTGAGAACCAAGGGAGGGAAAGCTCACATATACAGGCTGCATTAAGGAAAAGTATAAAATTAAGGAAAAGCAGATACCAAAAATCAAAGAGGAAGGGACCAACAGCATTAAACATTTCCTGGTAAGGAACCTAGAACACTGATGACTCATTGACACCCCCACCACCTCCAATATAATATTGTGAATAAATTTGAGACAATGCCAGACACATAACCCCATCCTATTTAAATGTCCTAGTATAGGTGCAGCCATACATACATGAAAAGAAGTTGAAACACATGATTTAAAGTATTTTGCCCTATAAGTGATTTCTACAAGTTCAACCCAGATGGCTGGTGAATGAAAATTGTGGCCACCTGACAGCTATTTTGCAGCTCAGATGTAGTAAGTTGGCAGTTTGTCCAGTTCCTAGCAGGCAGATGCCCATATTGCAAAAAATACCATCATTGTAATAAATGATACCCTTGTATAAAACTAAGCTGTGAGGCCGAGGATGAAATAAGCACAGAGACTCGACTTCCCAAAGGTGATTCTTTTTGGTCACAGATTAAGGATACTGTCTGGGCAATTTGAGAAAATATTCACTACATTTTTGAGATGCATCTTTTCTGCAGCTGAATGAAGCAGTCATATGAGCTCTTACAAAAATTAATTATAACAAAAATGTTTCCAAAATATTATAGTCTCTCATTCCACCCCATTGGACAGATTGCTTTGTATTAAAGCCAAGCAACTGGCAATAAAAAAAGATAATATTCATTTTTTTGTAAATTGTTTCTTAACTCGTGTCCAGAAAAGACCATTCAGAAAGGAACTTACTCTGTAATTAATATGCACATTCATTTGTTGACCAGCAAAAGAGCACAGGCATAGCTGAGAATTTAGTATTAATTTAGATGGTGCTACATTTGTCGTTACAATTTTTTAGTTAATTTAGAAAACAAAGTCTCCTTTTCAAAGGTAATTTCTTCTCACATGCATCTCAAAGATTCTTTAGATGCCCAAATCCAACAGCTAAACAAAATTAATCTTTTAGAACTACTGCTGAACTTCTCCCTATATCTATGCACTCTTGTGTCTTAGCTTGCTACTAGATGACATTTGCATAGGCATCTCATCTTGATGCTGTTCTCACATTAAGTTTCTACAGAGCCACAGTTTAGTTTTCTTCATTTCTCTGTGTTGAACTTCACATTTCTAATTATTATAGTAGTGTAAATTAGGTGGGATCCTTGCTGTTTTAATAAACGCACTATTCATCCAAAGATTCAAACAGCCACCTACTGAAGTTTTTGAAAGACAGAACAAGATCAAGAAAACTTGGCTGTTTACCTTTGGCTCATAAAAGAAAACAAAAACAAAAAAAAGAGAGAGAAAAATAAGCCTCTGTAAATCGAGCGACATCAATTACTACAAACAAAACATTACTGGTATACTATCCTGTTATTCATAAATTCACAGATACATATAAATGTATGATATGGGAGACGCATTTCAAAACTGGGTCTGTATTCAAGTTTTGATGTCATGGTCTGGATGGGAGACAACTAGGTTAGTAAAAGACTGGTTAGAATACCAGATTACAGCTTGAGAAGGTTGCAGTTAAAAAGGCATTCTCTACTTTAAGGCTGGTAATAAGGAGAGGGCAGCAGGGCTCTGCCCTAAGACCCATCATGTTTAACATCAGTCCACATCAATGACTTGGAGGACATGACAGAGAGAACTGTCCTCAGATTTGCAGATTGTGCCAACTTTTAGGAGAACCTCTTAACTTGAAAGCAAAGCTACCATTAAAGACCCAGGCAGACCAAAGGAATGAGCCAAAAGGAATCTCACAAAATTATGAAGTCCTACATTTGGGAAGGAAAAGCCCTTGACTGTGGTACAGACTGGTACCTGACCAGCTGGGGAGCAATGCTGGGGATCTTGACAGACAGCAAGCTTGACACAGACCAGTAGTATTTAATATAAGGAAGGACTTTGACACAGTGAGGACAGCCCAGCACTGAAGCAGCCTGACTAGAGAGGTTGTACAGCCTTCATAGGTGGATATTTTCAATGTCTGTCTGGGCAAAACCCTGAGCAGCCCCGTCTACCCCATCATTGACCCTTCTCTGAATGTGAGATTGGACTAGAAATCTCCTGAGATCCCTTCTGTACTACATTATTCTATCAACAGTGTGTCTTACCAGCCAAAATATTCATTTAAAATTTGATAGCTCTACCATAGCTTGTAATGAAAGCTAGATTTTTTTATATTGTTTTGGTTTGTTGTTTGGGGTGATGGCGGTGTTTCAAGAAAAGACCTAATGATAGCTAGAAAATACAGGAGTAAAATAAAGGACATAATTTAATCTCTTCCCTGTCACATACTGCATGAATCTATGTTTCCATTATCTACTGTGTTTATACTGCTGTCAATTCCAACAAAAGGCAAAGGAGAAGGGTGAGGAGAATGTAACAAAGAACATAAGACACAATATGGAAATTAATCTGGACAGAGTTATTTTTCAGGTACATGATTTCAAAGTTCACACTGGAAGGGATGGGGGGTTTCACCCCCAGAGGCAAGTTGGAATTTGCAGAGACAATGCAGTACTAGGTCAGAAAATAGGACTTTTTTACCTCACAATCTGCCCAGGGCTCCCAAACAACAACCAAGCAGAGGTTCACAGTAATTGGGAGATGTCCATGGTGAAGAGCACAGTGTCTAGCATATGTCAGCTTTTATGTGTTAGTTGTGTGTGTGATCGGTGTGTGCAAGTAGTAGATTGGTCTAAGTACTCTTCCTATATTCATATGATTGGTGAACCGTGAAGACAGGTACATGATATTGTTTACATTCTAGTTGCTGGCAAGAGCAAAAATAAAATTATTTTTGAAACATGTTTTGGTATAAGAGTGTGGGAAGCCTGAACAACGTGCATCAGCTAGTCTCCTCATCAATTTCCACACTGGCCCATAAACCGATACTATAAAATTTACTTCTAATCTCGTTATAGATGGAGACTTTACAGTCTAATAATGCCTAGATTGAAAGACAAACAGAAAAATGACTTGACAAAGTTCAATATTCTGACTGTCTTTTAGATATTCCATGCCTGGAGGGTGTAATATTTAATACCAAATTTGCTTATTTGAAGGTAGTTGATGTTACATGGTATTTCTGATTTAGTGGAATGATGCAAAATATACTGCATAACACAACGCAAACATAAGCTACACTTAGCAAAATATAGCAACTGCAGTGCACAGTTCAGTCACGATACCAATGTGATTCCTATTACTGATCTCTGCAATATACTCACTGTCACAATGCTACTCATCACTATTCACCAGGAAGGAATATGAGGGTTGCTGCCAGCTCAAGCCCATTTCTCTCTTCAAAATACTTTCGCTAGATATCTAGTTTTTATACTTTATGTTGGGCTGAGGCACATATTCATTTCACTCCCATGTTGCTCTGTCTAACTCAGGGAAACGTTCACACATTTTTAATGAACTCAAGGAGAAACATTTACACTGCCAGTTTATCCACTCGGGTGCTGACAGCAGTTTATCTAAAACAAGGTCTACCTTCCTTTGCAAAGGAGTTGTGTTACAGAGAAGCTGTCTTCTTTGCAAGGGCTGTGTTCAGTCACATCCTGCTTTATTCCCTGAGTTTCACAGGCACATCACCCTTGCCCATCTCTGTGGGAATAAAATGTGTGAATAAAGCTAAATTCAGGAGTGGGGAGAAGTGTGGGGAGAAATGGGAACCCTAAAGGTTTTCTGATTACAAGACAGTTTTTCATTAAAAGCAAAGTCAGTGGACAGCACACCGTTCATCAGAAAGGACTGGAGTAATGACCCCTGACCTGTGAAGTGGGGAGTGTGATGTTTAGAGACAAAAGTAGCCAAATCCTGCTATCAGCAAAGGTCAGCAAGGGTGAGCAAGGAGTCTAGCACAACAGTCAATTATCTTCCAAGAAGATAAAGTGAAGCTGCTGCTCTGTCAGTCCAGCCCTCCAATTAACTCTTGATAACACCATTGTAATATCATTATAATATTAAAACACACCTCCTCACCTAAGGCTACCCACCTCCTCCTCACCTCTGAGCACCACTCCCAAAACCAATCCTACTGGGCCTGTGCAGTTAAGCTTTGGCAAGCAAAGCAAGAACTTTTTCTCCACCGATCAGCAGGGTTTGACATAATGACTTCCTTCACTCAAGGTCCACTTAAATCTCTGCCCCAAAGGCATAATTTACTATAAAACGGTGAACAAAGGAAAAGTAAGAGGGCAGGAGGAGGAATACCATCAAATCTTTTGGGATCAGCCAAGGGATAGGACCCCATCTCCCCTCCCCTTGGACTCCATCCATCTGGGTAAGGCCCTTGTATTACGCACGCTGAATATATAAAACAACAAGTTACTTATTAGTGTCTCTCTGTCTCTCTATAACATGACTTTAACTACATATTTCTTTCCTGCATATCACTCCTTTCTATGCTCGGGCATTTGACTTTCAATGTATTTTCTCAAATAATATCTTATTCCCAGCAACCACCAAATCCTTATTTAGTCATGAGTAGTTATAATCTTAATAAAACTGACTTATTTATACATATACATCACATAGAAACATTACTAACTGTTAAGAGAGGCTTAAAGAGAGTTTCTGATTTAAACTGAGCAAGCTAGACAGGATGGATTTTCTTTGCAAGACTGCCAATAACAATCTGAGAAAGAAAACTATTCAGAGTAAGCTGGATGATATTTATTATTCTTGCTTGTTGTTCTTACTGTGTTTTGACGGGCTTGGCAATTTATTTTCATCCTTGCAAAATCATCAGATGAAAGAGGGTTAAGGAGATTGTTAAGCTCTCTTAAACTTTCTACTAACTCACCCATTTGAAAGTCTTACAAATGTACTTTATTACATGACCATCTCCTCTGAGCCTTCTTCCATTTCAGGGCTTCATTGGTCAGTTACATGACTTTACATGTTACCGTTTGCTAAATACTATAGCAATTTTCATTGTAGGAAATCCTACACCTGATAATAGATCAGTAGGTCTGGATATAATGTTATTTCTGATTTTTAGTATTTCCCAAAATTTCCCAAAATTGATATCTCTACCATTTCTCTAAGCAGTATTGACCAGTTTTCTAATGCTCTTTGATACCTTTTTTTCCTCAGTGATAGATTACCAAAAGTAAATATGATAACCTAAATATGTCACTGAAAAAACATTTTTCCCTACTAGATAATTCATCAGGTGATATTCCTCCACTCAGCTTCTACTATCCTTTTTTATATTATATGCAAAGGACAATGTAGACAAAATCATAAGCAATTTAGGTAATCATAATGTTTTCATCTTAATTTGGAAAGACTAATAAAGACAATATTTTTCCATGCCATGAATGACATCACAGTTGATTATGTTGATTGCACTACTATTATATCAGCATTATTGTTCTAACACAGAATACTGAAAGTTTGTAACATGAAATTAATTTTGTAATTGTGCCAATAAAAAATATTGTATGATGATTAAAGAGCATAAAGATTGGAAAATCTCACTTTTTAAATAATAATAATTTAATAATTAGTAAGATGAGAATATTGATTTATTTTACCACATACTAGTACTGTTGTGGACAGAAATTGTGGGTTTGGTCTTTCATTAGGACTTATGGATCAGGAGAACATCTCATGCATTTGCAATCATATTGGGATTAATATTAGATATTCCTCTTATGCATACTAAGAATTACTTAAGCTTGTTCATTCATAACGTCAGTTATTTCTTTCTTTATGGGTTTTCTTCTGAAAGAATCCCCGGAAGGACAGTATGAAATCAGAATACAGCACCATCCATGAACTGAGAGTCTAAGCATCAGAAAAAACAGATGAAGACATATAGGAAGGAAAAGGCTACAAAGGTTTGAAGACAGGCTGAGAGAGCTGGGGTTGTTCAGCCTGGAGAAGAGAAGGCTCCGGGGAAAACAGAACATACTATCAACCTAAGCAGTTCACTAACGCCTGGAAATTCATGAAACTGATTCATCCCACCTGTTTTATAGAACCTGCTGAAGGATATCATGAATCATACAATCATACAATCATTTAGTTTGGAAAATACCTTTAAGATGATCAGTTCTAACCCTTAGCCTAACATGGCCAATCCACCTCTAAACCATGTCTTTAAGAACTATATCTACACATCTTTTAAATACCTCCTGGGATAGTGACTCAATCAGTTCCCTGGGTGGCCTGTTCCAATTATTTACAACTCTTTTGGTGAAATAATTTTTCCTAACATCCAGTACCTCTCCTGGAGCAACATGAGGCCATTTCCTCTCATCCTATCACTAGTTTCTTGGGAGAAGAGACTGACACCCACCTCACTATCCACCTCCTTTCAGGTAGTTGTAGAGAGCAATAAGGTCTCCTCTCAGGTCCCTTTTCTCCAGAATAAACAACCCTAGGTCCCTCAGCCATTCGTCATAAGATTTGTGCTCTAGACACTTTACCAACTTCATTGTCCTTCTTTGCACACGCTCCATCATCTCAGTGCTTTCTTGGAGTGAGGGGCCCAAAATTGAACACATTATTTAAGGTGCAGCCTAACAAGTGTCAAGTACAGAGGGAAAATTACTTTCCTAGTCCTGCTGGCCACACTATTTCTGATACAAGCCAGGATGCTATTGGCATTCTTGGCCACCTGGGCACACTGACAACTAATATTCAGCCAGCTACTGACCAACACCCCCAGGTCCTAATCCATCAGGCAACTTCCCAGCCATTCATCCCCAAGAGAACAACATTGCATTTGGTTGTTGGGGTCCAAGTGCAGAACCCAACACTTAGCCTTGTTGAGCCCCATAAAATTGGCCTCAGCTCATCAATTCAGCATGTCCAGATCCCTCTGTAGATCCTTTCTTCCCTGAAGAAGATCAATGCTCCCGTCGAGCTTGGTGTCATCTGTAAACTTACTGAGGGTGCACTCAGTTCTCTAATCCATATCATTGAGAAAGATATTAAACAGAATCAGTCCCATCAATGAGCCCTAGTATTTTGTGATGCCTCTGTATGCAGGATGGACGTAATTTAAATTAATATAATGCAATTCAAAGGCACGGATATTATATGGAGTCTGAATAATGTAGTTTACAATGTTCAAGTATCCTAGCTCTGCCTTATCATATCTTACTATATTTTGATGTCTTTGTGTAACAGTAGAATTACTTTCCCTGACTTTGTATCTCGTTATGAAGTTACAGTGCTCAAATGTGCTATTTTTACAAAGCTTTTTAAGTTTGATTTGTCTTGAGATACACAGACTCTATTTCTATTCCTGTCAGCAGCTCTGGAGAAAGACTATAATGTGGACATAAGCAGAGTCAAAGCAAAACATTTTATGAAAAAAATCTGACTTAATATTTACAGTGTTATTCCAGTTCCACTCTTGAGTTTGATTAGCAGTGATGACAATAGCTTTATTCTGAGCTGACTCTTTACTAATATAAGATGACATTTCTAATATCACGCTTTGTGTGACCACACTGTTATTAGACAAAAGCCTGTCTGAACTGAGTCCTCAAACCTTAAATATTCCCAGGGATCATTTTCTAAATTACAGTATGAAAGATGCATTCAGAAAGGTAGATAGGCACTAGTGTCTGCATTGAAGGGCATGTCTAGCAGCAGAGCTTGCTGGCTGACTGATTTAATTTGATGTGATACAAAAGTTTGTGGTAGCAAGGTGATATGGTTTTAAATTAATCTCTTCATAATTCTCATTAAGTAGGTAGCACATGTTCTTCCCTACATCCTGCCATTACTCAGAGCTGGAAGCAGGATGCATGACTCATTGTGTAGTGTAAATTATTTTTTACTATATCTTTCATTCTGAGGAACATTTTAATAGACTCAGTTTCAGTCACATTTTTTTCTCTCTCCTTCTGTATGTTAGACATCACACATATATGCATATATCTACTGATCGGGAGGAAGGGAACTGAATATGTGCATTCACTTATTAGAAAATTCTGATGCCACATGAACAGTTCCTCTCCAGTAAAGCCCCAGTGGTGTTGTAGCAGCTGAGGAAGTGGTCACAGGCCAGGAAAAGTGGTCTTTACAGCAGAACAAGGGGTCATAACTGTGAAGAATTTAGAAACAATCTCTAAATCTTTCTGTGGATCTCTGTTCAGGCAATTTGATTAAGATTATAATATTTGTTTATAATAGAGCAAGAAATTAAGTGCAGTTATTTTTATGTCATGGCCAGCACTTTTATTATAACAGCATACGTTTCTATTCTTTTTTTCAGATAAACAAACAGACACATAGATAGGTAGATGGAAATTGTAGGTCTTATTTAATTCCACCAGTTATATTGCCCCACTAAAAGAAAAATGGTTGAACAAATTCAAAATTAAAAAAAATCCTTGAAGTCAAGGAATGTTATTTTCTTTGTACCAAACTAATCCTTTATGCTCTGTATAGTCTCCTTGGTGTTATCAATACAGGGTCTGAAAACTATTTGAGGGCATGGATAGTTCTGTCATGTCTTAAAGGTTTTATTTCTACTTCAGTAGGTGTACATCAGTGTATGCACGTGCAATCAATGCACCTGTAATCACTGTTATTGATTTATCCATATTCTGGGACTGATTGCTATCAGTACCTGATGGGCTGGTACTGTGAGATAGCACCTGTAAGAACATTCATGGCCTTCGAGATGCCAAAGTTCATCATGCACAGAATCTGTGCAGCATGCTGTGCCCTGACCAGAGGTCCATCCAATGCTGCAGTATCTCAAGTTTCTCTGCATCAGAAGGGATATAAGGTTTTATAACTTGCTATCACCTTTTCTGTGACTAAATCAATAAATGTCTTGAAACTGTGCCTTTCTTGTTGGGATCTGAAAAGAGTTGCACTTTCTGGTTCTATCAGGAGATACCTTCCTCTTTCACTTATTTTTTATGAAGAGTGAGTGAAAAAATGGGGTATACAAGCAAAGACATTTGCCTTACTAAATTAATACATTTGTAATTAATTATGATAAAAATATAAGCATTTTGAATGCTTGGTAGATATCTCTAGAATCAGAATCCAAATGTTTAGCAAAACGTTTTTGAAAATGTATGGTTGTTACAATGTCCTGACAATGGCACTGTTAACAAGTTAGTTTTGTACATCATACTATCTCCTCTTCTGCAAAACATCCTCTCTGAAGGATCAGGATCAATGACAAAAGATCTCCAAGGATGTACGATACACAATATGTTTTACAGTGTTTCTTATAAAGCATATTATTTATAAAATGCATTAAACATTTTTTGAGTAAGAAACATTGTTAACAAAGATGCTGAACTCTATAGGAAAACACTGATTACATTAAGGTTCTCATGTCTCCAGACTGCATCAGTTCAATAACATTTCAGAAGGACCAGAGTCTCTTTTTAATGTAAATTTTACTTTAAAGTGAGGAATAAAGCTAACCTGAAAAGTGCTAAAGTTACCTTTATAGACTGAAGGGCCTGAGGAGGTTGTTTGTTTATCTTATCTGGACTACCTGTACCCGTCACTGTGTCATCAGAATTCCTGTCTGTCAGTCAGATGATATTTAGCTGATAAATAATGTTTAAACTTTATTTCTAAAGGACATTTTCCTCCTCCCTAAGTTCGTTCCACCTTCCTGCATCAGTGAAGATACTAAGAATACAGTCACACTTTTAAATGGAAGGTAGTAAGATTGCAGTTTACATCAAAAGTTTCACAAGCAGGCTTTCCTTTTCTGGATGAACCATTTTCCCCCACTGTACATCCTCTGCACGTAGCTATATGTCAGGTTTCCTTGTCTCAGAAATAACCCTCAATAGCTGTCACCCAAGAGCGGCACATGCCCAAACAGAACAATAAAAACACTGCAGAATACTTTATGCTCCCTAAACTTTTCTAACAAAGTTTCCTTTGCAGTTGACGTCTAACAAATTAGCCTCTGTCCTATAAAGCATGCTTGCTGAGTTGGCATTTATCAAGGATGTCACACCAGGAAGCAGATGTGTGAGCTGTGGTTTCACTCAGATGTGTTATATCAGACTGCCCTGAGCATCCATGGGCCTCCGAGGTCCTGATCTTGTTTCCTCTATTTAGGTAAAATCCCACTGAAACCAAGGCAGGGGTCGCTTCATTAGGTATGCAAAAATCAACAGCTCACAGATTCAGTCATCTCAAGTACTTGTTAATGACTCCAAGCTCAACATCTGTTTTAAAGGCAAGAATGCATTATTGACTATTAAAAAAAAATGAATAAGGCCCCTTAAAAACTTTTATAGCTTAGACATTTGTCCATCATTTCAGGAATCAATTAGGAAAATCTGCTTTTTTAATACTCCACAGTGTTACGGCCTAATCCTGAAGACAAATCTTAGAAACTCAATTTTCATCAATAAAATGCTCTAGAACACACAAGGAATATATCGAACATCTAAGGCTTATCAGCTCTCAGAATTCCAGAGCCTAAGTCTTAAATGGTGTTTTTAAGGTTGTTATGGGTACATAAACCACTATGATGGAAAGGCAAAGGCAAGCCATTCTTTCCCATATAGGACTTCATTATTTATCCCATCCATTTGAGGTTAGAAAACTCTTCTATAGCCCTTCATCTGTTTTGAAGCAGGTGCTTTTCAAAAGAATGACTTATGATAAAATAAATAAAATAAAGCTTCAAAAAGATTCACGAGATAATCTAAATTTATTTTCCTGCACGAAAAGGGGTTGCCATATTTTCCTTCTCATTCTCCAGGGATGTTTGTCTAATCTGTTGTTGAAGTCCTTACAGACTCCACAACTCCTTGGCAGCCTGTTTCAGCACTTTACTATTGCTTGTATTTGGATCATTTTTTCCCCTAAACTATAACATGAATTTTCATTATTGGAAAAAATCCTTTCACTTCCCTTTTCAATTGGATAATATATTGTTTTCTTCTTGTCTGCAACAACCTTTTACGTACTTGCTATCACATCCCTATCAACCACCATTCCCTTCCCTCAACTAATAAACCCCAAATATTTCAATCTCTGCTTACATGTCAGGTTTTGTAGGATTACAGTTCTTCTTTTTGCTCTTCTGTGGATACTTTTGCAGTAGCTTAAATTGGTCATAGCATTCCAGCTGATACTTTGCCCATGCAGTTTCAAGTGGAGATTAATAGAAACTGGCTGCAAAGGCAGTAGGGAACAATCCTTTCTAGAGCATCCAAGCTATCAGGATGTCTAACTAAGCCATGTAGCCTGCTGTGACATAATAGTATAAATTTCATCCCATTTGAAAGTGTTAATTTCACTACCCTAAAAACATCTAGATTTTAAAATCTCATAAGGCATTTTGAAATGCTAAACTAACAGCCCACTGAATAAGGTCATGTTCTATATTTAACAAGATAATCCACTTTTATTTCCCAAACCAGAGCAGAACTTCACATCAATGCAAGGATAATGCATTCATTTAAATGTGATAGTATCAGCAGATTTCAAAGTTGAGGGGGGGTTTAGGAAATACATTTCCAAAAGAAAATAAAACCAGAATTCCAAACAAAAGATTTGTCTCTTAGGATATAGCAGCAATTAATTCAGCTCTACCAGAAGTAATATAACAGAGAAAATCAATAAAGCCCCTCTATAAATACAGATTATGTGCTTGAAGTTTGTTTTTATTTTGTTGTGCTTGATAATCACTCTATTCCTATGATCTGTAATCAATATTAAATTAAAATAACTGCCCTATAAATCCACAATAGTGAGACTTCTGGCTTTCATAATATATCATAGAAGTATTTTTATGTGTACAAATTTTCAGTGTAATCTTTCACATGCTCTGTGCAGTTGTTCTATGCAACAGGCAGACAACGATTTCCTACTTAGAAATGTCATTGTTTGCCTGCCTTAAATCATAGAATCATAAGGTTGAAAGAGACCTCTGAGATCACCGAGTCCAACCATGCCCCTAAGAAACTCATCTACTCATCTTTTAAACACCTCCAGAGATGGTGACTCCACCACCTCCCTGGGCAGCCTGTTCCAAGCACTGACCACTCTTTCAGTGAAGAAATTCTTCCTAATGTCCAGTCTAAACTTCACCTGACTAAACTTGTGGCCATTTCCTCTTGTCCTATCACTGTCACTTGTGAGAAGAGACCAGCACACACCCCGTCACAGCCTCCTTTCAGGCAGTTGTAAACAGTGATGAGGTCTCCCCTCAGCCGCCTCTTCTCCAAGCCAAACAACCCCAGTTCCCTCAGTCTCTCCTCACAGGGCTTGTTCTCCAGCCCCCTCACCAGCCTCGTTGCCCTTCTCTGGAGGGAAACCAGAATGTCCTATTTAACACCTATCAGGACAATGGGAAATGACCCTTGAAATTCCAGTGGTGGAAAATAGGGAATTTTCACGAAATTCTCACTTCAGGAAGAACATTTTGCTAAACTGAATAAGACTTTGAGGCAGACTGCAACAAAGTAAAAAAGAAGGTAAGAAATTTTGTTATAAAGAAAATATAGAAGTTTACCTAAACAAAGCAAAAGTCATCTTATATGTGCAGTAGAGGAGGTGAGAGGAGAAACAATATAGTTTGTGTACTGTAATACTCTCTTGTAACTTCATCCTCAGTTGACCCATCTCTGGTGAAAAATACTGTCTGCGCGTGTGTGAGAGAATGGTTTGGTCTGCACTTTTCTATGAAGCTGAAAATAAATTGCTCAGTTGTGCTAGTTGTCATCTGATGTCCGTACAAGTGTATTCATTTCAATACTGACTTAATAAGACTTCAGAATTTGAACCGAGCTCTGATCTGGTTGGGATCACCTATCCTTCCCAGTAACTGCAGTCTCAAAATCATCATTTAGGCTTCAATCAATTATGAGTTTCCCAGATCCAGTATTTTCTTGTCTGATTAGTCAATATTGGCTTCTTTTCACTCTCTAAAGTAAAAGGGAGAAGGTGGGTGAAAGAATGGAACTATTTTCCGCAACAAGGTAAATGGCAGATGTCATGGGAGCATCATGACCTTGCCTTGACCAAGAACTGAGGACCGAGCACCAGTCATGTTTCTGTTCCCTCACTTAATAAGAAAGTATCTACCTTCATTTACTCAAAGAGCTTATGCATTCTCAAAAGTTTCATGCCTTTCACGTATACTACAGTAATGCCTAATTTTGCTGTAAGTATTCATTTTCCTTGACCTCCTTTAGTGTTCTAAGTAGGTTTTTTATGCTATATAAATTCTTATCCAACATTTTTAACAGTTTCCAGTTATGCATGAAAGCTGTCATATACTTCATTTCTCTTCTTCCGTTTACTCTAACAGGGTCTTGTCCTTTACCCTATTTTCCAATCGGATCTTGAGAGGTAAAGTTTGGCATTACATATTTGAAAAAGAGGAGCAGAAATGAGGAACAGCTTGAAGAAAGAAAAGAAAAATCTTCTTCACATTTATACTTAGACAGTTTTTAAGCATAATATTTACTTACGTTACTGAAGTTCAAATAAAATTATTATAGTAACACTAGAGAACACTGTTTTATGCAAAAGCAATTCTTCCAGATTTCAGAAATTAGCATATTTGTTTGACATCAGTAAATACGGTTATTTGATTTAAATTATTACCAAAAGAAGGAAATAAATAATATTGTATCCTTCCTAATGGAATTTTTCAAACAATCTGAGCCAAGAATCAAACATGGATTTGTACATTTTAAGTACCGGTTTTCATATTAGCGTAATGGTTTTATCACTCAGCTAATTTTGCATAAGAGGAATGCATAGTCATTTTATATATATGGATAAAACTTGATCAACAACTTTTGGAGCTTGAGTTTAAGGGTTTCTATCCTAAATAGCCTCCAGGTTATACTGAGGGTCTCCCTACCTGTAAAATCTTCTTGTTCTTACTTGCCTCCAATTACTATCAGTTCTGTTAACAATAATTATCATAATTTTTCTCCTTTTCTCTCTGCTGCATACAACTCCTCCAAACACCACGTAGGGTTAACAAGATGATAATGAACACTACTCTGAACTAGACCTTTGTGTTGATATTTGTTTCACCGTTCTAATAAGAATGTGCTTGAAGTTATGATTGGAAAGGATGTTTTGCCACCTTTAAAATGAAAAATAATGGCAGGAGAAAAAAAAATGCAATAATTTTATACTATTCAAAAATCTCCCAGATATTACAAAGCCTTTTATCTGTATGATAGACAATATTAAAAAAAAAAAAAAACAACAACCAAACACAAAAAAACCCCAGTTGCCAAATAGATGACATATATTTTGCTAATTCAAGGAAACATTTCCTAGGTGTATACAATTTCTTTTTCTGTTGAGTGCCATGATATCTATTATGAGATATAATATTATTTGGTGAAGACCTGTGTTGTCCACTTGAAGAATAATTAAGTTTTCCACTGCTTGGTAGATTATATCAGAAAGCATAACATCGATCAACATAACAAGGCAGAAAGGCAAGTTTATATCAAATCGAAATCATGAAAGGAGGAGGGGAAAATAAGAATAGCTTTCTTTTTTGCTTTTAAAATATGCAGGCTTTTTCCCCACTCAAATGCCTTGGTATTATTTTTTCAAATTTAGTGTGGGGCAACAGCAATCAATTACAAATAATTTATTTGTAGAAAATCACAGTTTCTATTTGAGTACATAAACCAGATTTAATGACATAATATGTTATTCTGTCCCCAAAACATTCTAGTTTAGAGAAAACTGGCCATAATCTGTTGCAAAAAGACTGCATCCAGCACCAGTTTATCATAACCTTTATAAAAAATTTCTGTATAGAGCTCTTTCAAGGCCTGAATAATAATAAATTAGGGATTTGTTCGATCTTTTCTTAATATACTTTAACTACAATCAGTGTGAATTCCCTAAAGTCCTCTATATAAAATAAATTCACTAAACTATATCCTCAGAGCTAGATGACTATGATCTTCAATTTTTAAGTACATAAAACCAAGAGAATAATCCATAAAATCCTTGCCTCACCTGAGAACCTGGGTTAATTTTTCCTCTAGCAATATCCCAAATTCTGCTACCATACAAACTCAAAACCTGACAGATCTGATCGACTTATACCAGCACTGAATCACAGAGGACAGGAGCAGAGTGAAATTATAGAGGTTACTGAGTCCACTTCCTGACTCAAGGTTAGATCAGCTACAATTGCAATGTCCATAATAGATTATTGCAATTCGGTTTTAAAGAGCTTTTTATTACCTAGGAGAATCCAGCTTGGCTGCTCTGTATGCAGACATCTAAAACTTGGTGAGATGAATCCCAGCCTTTGTGTCAGGAACAGGAATAAAAACATATAAAGGGAGGAAGAGGTAGCGAGAAAAATAAATTAAAAAATGAAGAACTGTAGTATGTGACAATTGTGGGACTGCAAAGGCAGTGGGGTCAGTTGTAGATAGGTGCTCAAAATAATGTCTTGTTTAGTGATCCTCAGAAAATTTCTGCCCCAGCCATAGTTGTACCCTATTTAAAAACAGGAAAAGTCTAACTGGCAGTAGCAGGATGTAACCGTTTATGATTTTAGAGGTCACACCTAGGTAAAAGAAAAAACACTGATATAGAAACTTGGACTTTAGGCAACATAATATGGACTACTATTCTGTAACAAAATGGTTGAGATTCAGTCCCATAACTACTTTCATGCATTGAGGGCAGAAGTCTGATGATTAAGTTATTCTTTCTATTCCAATCTATGTTACAAATACATATGTAATAGGGTTTATGATACTTTTCTAAAGGGCAGTATTCTTTTAGTTCAGCCATGGAAAATACTCATCCTGCAGAGGACTGAATTGTCACAGTTTGCTATTGACATGCATCTTACAAATTCTGCTGGAAAGAAAATATCTTAAATTCCAAGAGAAACTTTCTGTTCAAGCAAATGAGGTAGAACAATAAAAAATATAGAGACTTTTGTGTTAATGATGCCTTGCATGACATTCTGCATAAAACGGGAAACTTTTGCATGTGAAGCAAGCGCTAATCAAGCAATAAACCTAAGAGATATTTGGCAAATGCAAAAAATCACAATCACAGTGCTTTTGTCTTGCTGTAATCTTATTTCCAAAAAGTAAAGGTAAAAAGAAAAACCCAAACAAACAAAAATTCCCACCAAAACTGGAAAAAAAACCAAAGAAAATGACAGGACATTTGAAATTCTAAAGAGGGTAAAAAGGAAGACTCAAAGAAATACAGGCGGGTCAGCCTCACCTCTGTGAGTGTCCGGGTGTCCAGGTCATGCAGCAGATCCTCCTGGAAACTATGCTAAGGCACAAAGAAAATAAAGAGGTAATTGGTAACAGCCAACATGACTTCACTAAGGGCAAATTATGCCTGAAAAATATGGTGTCCTTCTGCAACAGGGTCACAGCATTGCTGGATAAGAGAAGTCGTCTCCTACTTGCACTTGTGCAAATATTTGATACTGTCCTGCACGACATTCAAATCTCTAAATTGGAAAGATGGATTTGACAGATGGGCCATTTGGTGGATAAGGAATTGTCTGGATGCTGGTGCTCTCAGAGTTGCAGTTAGCAGCTCAATGTTGTTGGCGACATGGACAGTGGGATTGAGCACATTCTCAGAAACCTTGCTGACTATACCAAGCTGTGTGATGCAGTCAACACACAGGAGGGAAGGGATGCCATCCAGAGGGACCTTAACAGCCTTGATAGTTGGGCCCCTGTGAACTTCATGAAGTTCAATAGGGCCAAGTGCAAGGTTTTGCATATGGGTCCGGGCAATCCAAAGCAGAAATACAGGCTGGCTGGACAATAGATGGAGATAAGGACTGAGGGGAGATTGTTTNTCACTAAGGGCAAATTATGCCTGAAAAATATGGTGTCCTTCTGCAACAGGGTCACAGCA
Organism: Geococcyx californianus; assembly: GCA_013389885.1. Lineage (NCBI taxonomy): Eukaryota > Metazoa > Chordata > Aves > Cuculiformes > Neomorphidae > Geococcyx > Geococcyx californianus. Next base: position 21,015 of record VWPV01027406.1, on the reverse strand, counting down.
TTGCTGGATAAGAGAAGTCGTCTCCTACTTGCACTTGTGCAAATATTTGATACTGTCCTGCACGACATTCAAATCTCTAAATTGGAAAGATGGATTTGACAGATGGGCCATTTGGTGGATAAGGAATTGTCTGGATGCTGGTGCTCTCAGAGTTGCAGTTAGCAGCTCAATGTTGTTGGCGACATGGACAGTGGGATTGAGCACATTCTCAGAAACCTTGCTGACTATACCAAGCTGTGTGATGCAGTCAACACACAGGAGGGAAGGGATGCCATCCAGAGGGACCTTAACAGCCTTGATAGTTGGGCCCCTGTGAACTTCATGAAGTTCAATAGGGCCAAGTGCAAGGTTTTGCATATGGGTCCGGGCAATCCAAAGCAGAAATACAGGCTGGCTGGACAATAGATGGAGATAAGGACTGAGGGGAGATTGTTTATGAGAAGCTCAACATGACCCAGCAATGCGTACTTGCAGCTCAGAAAGTGAACTGTATCTTGGGCTACATCAGGAGAAGCATGACCATGGTCAAGGGAGGTGAGTCTTCCCATGTATTTCGTTCTTGTGAGACTCTACCTGGAATACCATGTTCAACTCTGGGGTTCCCAGTACAAGTACATGGATCTGTTAGAGTGAGTCCAGAGGAGATCCATGAAGATGACCAGAGAGCTGGAGAACCTCTTCTATGAAGACAAACTGATCAACTGGAGTTGTTCAGCCTGGAGAAGACTCTGGGTAGACCTTATAGCAACCTTCCAGTACTTAAAGGCAGCCTGGAACAGGAAAGATGAAGAAGAACTTAATACAAGGGAATGTAGTGATAGAACAAGGGGTAATGTCTTTAAACTGAAAGAAGATAGATTTAGATTAGATACAAGGAAAAAATCCTTCACTATAATGGTGGTGAGACACAGGAACAAGTGGCCCAGGGAAGCTGTGGATGCCCCATCCCTAGAAATGTTAAAGGCCAGGTTGGATGGGACTTTGAGCAACCTGGTCTGGTGGAAGTTGTCCCTGCCCGTGGCAGGGGGATTAGAACTAGATGATCTTTAACATCCCTTCCAACCAAAACTATTCTAAAATTCTATGATTCCATAAGTTTAGCAAGTGGAGTGAGTATTCACCTGTGTGCCACTGACTTCCGTGTGATTTGTTTTGTTATGTCATTCTGTCTGGTCATAAGAGGGTGCCCAACTTCCATACAGAAATCCAGTCTGCTTTGTAGCATTGTCTACCGTTGTTAAGTCCCTGAAATCACCTATGTGTTTTTGCATGAGCACCTGTGTTCAAAACATTCTGCTGTGAGAGAGATGCTATGTCTTATCTGGACCTAATCATGATCTAAGAACATACCAAAAAAGAAGGACAATGGAACCTCCAAGCATACTTAGCCCACCTGTTCCACATCCTTCAGGCCTGAACTACCATACTTAGAGGTATTCTGAGTGAAAGCACTTTCCCTGCTGAAAGAGAGCAAGAGAACAGAGCAGAAGAATGCACAGCAGGAGACTGCAGGCAGGAATAGGCCTTATCCTGCAGTTGTAATCAATGCCACACCACCTTGTTCCATTCTCAGTCAGATGCTTTGTTGCTTCCTCTCTCGCCATGTAATCCTAGCACTGCTACCTGCAGGAGACTTCTGCTTCAAACTGAAGAATGAAGGTACATTTAGCACGTGTGCTGTGGTTTCAGCCTGCTAAGGCTGAGAAAAACTTGATGCCCCCAGCTCTGGCTCTTGCTGGTGTGGAAATATTAAAATAATGGACAGTTTAAAAAAAAAAATCTCAAAAAGTTTCATCTCTCTTGCTTCATCCTTTCATTTTAAACAGAGCAGCTTTGTAAGACTATCTTCAAAAGCAGGATGAGTGTGACTTCTTGGTGGATAGATCTCCCTGATAATTAATTCCTACTATTTTCTTATATAATCTGTGGCAAATATTAGAGCCTGACCCTCAGTAAGCACATGTGCAGTTAGTCATTGTTCTGTATGCCTTTCTTGGCTGTCACCTGTGGGCACAGCTGCACAGTTCTTATCAAACCACGTGCAACACATGCTCTGCTTCTCACTTTAGCATTAGACATGTTCGAAATCCTCTTCAGATCTGCTAAACAAGTTGAAGCCCTAGTGAGGCTAGAATAACGTACAACAGCAACATCAACAAAACAAATTATTCAACATTTCCTTATAGATTTTAGTTAATTTTACCTTAAGATCAAAAAAGTCTATATCACAGATGGATAAAATCATTGAACTATTGTTCCCTTAGTTATCACAATATACAGTAAGTATCTTGTCTTCTAATAAAACTCTTCTTCTTTGATGTCTTTTATCACAAGATTTTATGATTGTGCATTTTTGTACTATAAGGCTCATAATAAAATCATACTCTTTTGATAATTAGAATTTTGTGTTATACTTTCTGAATTCTTCAATCATTTTCAAACTAATAATAAAGGCTAAAATTGAAACTATATTGTGTTTGTTGGACCTAATAAGTTGAGGCATAGGGACAGTTATTTAAGTGTTTGTGCTTATTCAGTGAAAATCACCCAGCATAAATATTATAAAGTTTGTAGTCTTCTCAGACATCAGGAAAGTATTATTTTAATGTCTTGGCTGTTAACAGACCAAAGAGCTTATGAATACTCTGAATTTAAAACACAAATGAAGAAAACAATATATGTGCACTGTTAGATTTTGTGTGACATTTCAGTATAGTTGCTTTATTCAGAGATGTATATTAATGAAGACCAAATAACTCCCTCTTTTTGATATTCATTTATTAGCCTAAACAATTCTTCAACTTTATTCAGCAAAGACTTTCAATGTATCAAAAAAATAAAAGAAAAATCAGGCATTTTCTGATACTACTCATATGGGAAAGAATATAGCTTGGAAATAATTCAAAGGAAACCAGCTATAATCAGGAAGAAAAAATCTCTCATCAGTAGAAATAATGTTTCTGGAGATTAGATTTATTAATTTTCAAACATTATATAGAACAGCTTACCAGATTCTGACACGTATGCCAGTGAAAGGTGTCAGTATAGCATCTAAGAACGTATAGCAGCCATACAAACTTCTAATGAAACTGAAAATAGGACTCAATTAAAGAAGCCTTTCATTGTTGATGCCCAGAAGACTGTAATAGGGAGTAACTAAGCACTTGTTTATTCCTACATCTTTTATGGAAAAAAGAATCTCTTTTTTCTGTTAAGAGTACTTTTCTAGAAAAAGTTAAAAATGGTAAGAAATACAAATTAGAACCCACTAAAGTAATAATAACTGATTGGAACAGAGATGAGATAATACCCTTACCTGGATATCATTAACCACCAGCAAATATTAAATTAAAAAAACCTTTTTTTTTTTTTAAAGGAAAACTAAATAAAAATTCAGAGAGCTTTAAACAGGACCAACATATTCAAAGAGCAGGTAAATAGTGTTGCATGTGAAAAGCCTGTTTAAAGTAAGGAGGAAGGAATATTCCTGAATTAATGAAATACAGCATTATATCAAAATATAGTACTGAGCTTGCAGCTATATTGAACAAAAGGGAACGCAGCCAGAGTCAGGAAGATAGTTGTGGTCTTCCATTAGTGAGATTATATTTGAATATAAAAATTTAAGAATGAAAATATGTACCTTGTTTTCAGCACATAAATTGGAAAAAATCTAAGAGTTTTCTTTTAAAACATGAAATTCAATTGGAAAAGTGTCACAAAATTTGGGCAGACTTGTATGATCTAACTTAGTACATGATTAATGACAGAATACTGAAAAGCTTCAGATATAAAATTACATCATTGGTATTTAAAATGGCAGGAAGCATTTACCTGTCTCATACTGCCACCACAGAACTGCAGTCCAGTTACATCTTTATGCACAGACTTAACTGTTACAGGAATATGAGTAAGGGCATGGGCAAGGATATATAAGCGAAAATAAAACTAACTATAATTCTCAGTTGTCCATATCTAACACACAGTCAAAAGCACTTGCAAATAATGATATGTTAAGGCATGGATAGTTACAGAGGAAATGCAGTGGAAAAGTTCATGCTAATTAAAGTTCAAAATCTGTCTGTTCTTGGAGTTAAATAAAGAATTCCAAATTCTTCTAATAAATTCCGACAAATGGTAGCAATTTGTAGCAGTCCTTATGAATCATACACAAAGTGATCTGTACATTAACTCTACATCAGGTCTGTAAAGCTAATAAATCTACCCTAAGTCAAAATACACATCTGTGTATAGAAACAAAAATTATGCAGCCGAAGTCACCCCTGTCAAACCTTTCAATTTTAAACCCTTTAAACCCTCAATGAAATTGTATATTTTTTGCAAAAAGACGTTTCCTGTACATGCCAATGCATTCCTCAGATGTAGATTTGGGATATACACCTTATGAAACTATTTTACGTGATTCAAAATGTGCATCAAAGCTTCTGATTTTCTGATTATACCTACAGAGAGTTTTCTTTCATACAGGGAGCTTAAAGCAAATGGAAACTGATTCTTTCCTGAATTCTGATTATTCTATGTAGTTTAGGTATTCTTAATGTAGTTGTATTAAATAGACTAAATTGATAAGAAAAAAATTTATTTAGCACAACAATTACAAATGAAGTTATGTAAAGCAGCAGGTAAGCAAAGCTTTACATACTCACACGTAGAAATGTCTAACGCCGTTGCCTATTCACTTACTTCACTGTACCACAGCTGAAGGATGTTACAGAAGCATATTTCATTTTGTATTGTTCATACACAGCACTCACAAGTGTGCTAAATCATTTGCAGGCAGAAAAGGATACCCCCTCCAGGAGATGGTTCAGCTGTTCTTACGTGTTTGCCTTTTACCTTTAATCTAAAATTAAAGGCATTTACTCTGATAATACATGCTTGCTCCTCGTATATCGAAAGCAAAGTATAGACTCTGGTGTTCATGCAGGCTGCAGGATCAAAAACCTCATCACTGCAGACAGGCTATGCAGTAGCTGCCCCTGGAGAAAGGCTGAACTTCTGCTCCCACCACACAATTCCTGGCCGCAGAGCCTGGCAGACCTCCTCCCTTGCACAGCGGGGTGCATCCCTGGCAGCTTCCACTCTAAAGAAAACAGAAACAGCAGCAGCTATTTGCCTCCAGGCTGTAAGATTCAATCATTTCAGGCAAGTAATCCCCATTAAGAGGGCTGTAGTAAAACACCTACTCTTGTAGGGATAGAAAAATGTGAATACACTTTTAATTAAGGACTGGTATAAAGTGACAGTAGACCTGGGACTGCCTGATAATATTAATGACGTTTTGAACTATTGCAGAAAGAACTTGCTCGTGCCACTTGTGCTTCCAGCTGAAGCTCGCTTCACAAAATTGAGGCCCCAGGGGCTGATCTGCCAAGGTGCAGCGCTCTCTGGCAAAGTACCGTGTTCTTAACTCACAGAGAAAGAGGGAGACTTGGTCACACTTGGCCCTCCACTCAAATGCCTGGAGTTGCCCCGATCAAGTGTATCTTGAACTGTGAACAAAAGGCAGGCAGAGCAGAAAACAATGTTCTGATAATGTCTAGCTTCTTTGTCTCTTCCAAAGCCCCTGCATGTATTATTAAAAAAGCATCAAAATTACACAATGGCAACCACTCCTGTTAGTGATGCTGATTTTCCTTTCTGAACATTTTGTCCTGTACACTGCAGCACCTCAGTCTGAATTCAGCCTCCAGCTATATTGTTATTCCTGTGATTTATAAGCAGGAGATCTGATACAGTTTTCTACAGCGGTGTATTGCTCTGCCCACTCTCTTCCAGACTGGAATTTCAGTATCCTTCTTTCATTTAGGAGTATCTGTCATTTTTTATTTCATTCCCTTAGATGCTAGACATACTTTGCTTCAATTGGTGATACTCTGCTATCAATTGGCACTGACTCCAGCCTCTTTTAAACCACCATCTGTCTTTGCCTTCCCCCTGGTCCTGCTGATGCCAGCTGTGCCAGTAACTGGACACCATTGCTGGAAAATTGCCTCTCACCAGTTCACACTATTTGTAGAGGAACTCAACAACCACAGAGAATGAAAAAAAAAAACAAAGTGCTCATTATACCAAATGTTACTTAATGTTTCCAGCACCGATGGCAGCCAGACGCTGATACATAAAGAGAGTCTAGTAGCAGTGCCGGGATACAGAAACCCAACATATGAACTCAATAACTCTGAATAACATCATAATGAGCAGCTTGCCTGGTGCTTACAGAACTAGTAACAGTTGCACTAGGTTTCAAGGTATTATTTGCAAACCTTTCTAATTTTGAAATAATTATGCTGGTTTTTATAAGCATTCACTTGCACGCATACCCAGAGGCATAAAGGATAGGCAAAAATTCTGTTTGGGACTTTGAAGATCACTGTATGAAACCTTTAAGAGTCTGAAAAGAGTCAAAATGCATTTCTGAAATGTGTGTGTTGCCCACTGCCTTACACTGCCCATTGTGTGTATATATATGTAAGTATATGTATATGTCATCTAATGAATACAATTGCAAATTATGACTTGCGTAAATAGTTCCTGGATTTTTAACAATAAACAGACTCCTGTTTTTCTTGTTTTATACCTAGATTGTTTCCATGCGTGCAGCTATTTATGTGCATACCTATTGTTAATATGATGTTGATCCAAGTGTGCATCAGGCTTCCTTTTCAGGTGTGAATCCTGAATGCACCCTTTTATCCATACTATATTGAATTTGTTCCTGATTTAAGATGTGAAGAGAGGGCAAATCCAAGTGAGGGGTTTGTGCTGAATGCTACATCAATTTGAGATTATCATTACAGGTATTAGTGGAATAGCTATCCTGAGTATCTAAATGAGAGTCAGTATAAACTTTATGAGAAACATAATATTCGTGTATTTATTCATCCTTTAATATTACAGAAACATGAGTTAGAGATCTATTTATTTGTTTATTTTTATGGTGATGGTAGTACTGTCTTTAATAGTCATTTGTCAGTGAAACCAGGTGTAGTGTTTACCAGGAATTCAACTAAATAAGACAGTTTCATAAAAGCCCTTAAAACAGCCTCTATTAAAATGTCTCCACTGTGAGACAAAATAGAAGCACTCTTTTCTTAGTCTAAAAGTGGAAATGTCATTTGTCATTTGGAAACTAGAAATCTCTCCCATTCCTGGTTTTAGATTATGGCTTTAAAGCTCTGACATTTTTCACTATAGCTTAAACTACCATGTGCATAAATACATACACAGTTCTGCAGACAAGCCATTTTTCCAAATCAAAGCAAATCAACAGCTGCTTAAAAAATAACACTGCAGATACTTGTGGGCAGGAACAGCCTGATTTGCCCATTGCAGGAGTATTGATTTTTGATTGCAGAGGTTATTCCGCAGATGAAAAGATCATAATCATACTAAGAGATGCTTCACTGAAAACTTGCACTCAACGAAACAACGTGGGAAAAACCAGCTTTTTTATTCAGCTAACTGAATAAATAAGGAGCAATTACAGCTATCTTTGTCCTTGGTTTTAGGTGCCTGCTGTAAATAACCTTAAATGTTTGCTCATATCAGTACTACTTAAATAGCCAAAAGTGGAAAGTAGGAAGTCGGAAAAAGAGGAGAAAAAAAGAAAAAAAGATAAATAGAGAACTCTTTAACTCTATAGCTCTCTAGTCCAGTTTCTTTATGTATGGCAAGGATTTGGCCCCAGTTCCTCTCCATCCTCCATTTCAGAAGCTTGAAGAAGAGATATGTAAACAGTCATGGGCAGGAACTCAACAGGTCAGAAAAAAATTGACTTGTAGATTGTAAAAGAAAAAAATTTGTTAAGAATTCTCAGCCCCTGAGCTGTGTTCTGGAAGCCCTTCAGGGCCAGGTCCCTGTTTGATTTGAAAGTTCCTGAAAGCACCCCAGCTTCTGCATCAGTGTACATGTACAACACTCCAGTCTGTGGGGCTTGGTTAGTCATGTCAGGATAGAGGAGGTAGACTATTTCCATGCCGATATCCCACAAAGCCACTAATCTAGCTATATACACACCATGCTCCCGTAGCACACACAGACTGTACAGAAAATGCAAGTGCAGCTTCCGCTTTCCTCAAAATGAAGAAACTGTGGTTCTCCTGCTGACCTTTGGTATTACAGTTCCCTGATCAGAGCACTCATTCTGCAAACAAAAGACACAAGGTCATTTTTCTGCTCAGCATGAGCAGATTTAACCTCACATCTTCTACCTCCTATGTGAGTGTCCTAAATAAGAGACTGCAGACGCTTCTCTGCATGTAACAACGAAAGTATCATCCCCTCCTACTGAAAATGTGACTTTGCAGTAAAAAATATAATCCACTGAAGTAATGGTGGAATACAAAAACCGAAAGAAATTATCAGCTATTTTTCTACCTAAAACTACAAGCTTTGTGGATAACAAAATGAAGAATTGACACTAACCAGGGTAAAGCTGAAATATCAAAGTAGGAGTATCAGAGCACTATTATCTCTACCCAGAAAGCAGTAATTGTCCTTTGTCCCTCTTGGGAAGAGGCTGATTCTGCAGATGGCAGAGATGCAGCATATATATTCAGAGAATATATATCAAATTAGTCCTCCTCAAGGACTTACAGAGAGGAATGTGGAGCCCAAGGAAGAAACTCAAATTGCACACCTCAGGAGAATAGAGTAAGCAAAGAACTAACACATATAAGGGCACTTAAACCTGTTGTGGATCTAGTTCAAGGAAGAGCCACAAGCAATACTGCAGGTGCCTATTCTGCGGTAAGAATTTTTGGAGAACTAGTAAGTAGGTAGGATGTGACTCCAGGTCTAGGAATTGCATACGTACTTTGTATTAGAGCATTACTACTTAAAGTGCATTAAAATCACTGGACCATGAAAACATACATCTGCTTTTGTCCTGCCTTTTTTATCAGCTCCACGAGTCCCTCGTTGCACAGCTGGGATGTTACAAAAAGTGATATAGAGATGGCTCAGTCATTTCCACCATAGCTTGCTGCCCGAGACGAGGTCACCTGCAACTGCGGTCAAGGCTTCTGATGTTCTGGTTGAATATTTTGGTTCCGAGAGTATTCTGGGGCTGTAGATTATCCCAGATGGCCACTAGAGCCACTGTCATCACCAAAGGAGTAAGAAACTTATTGTTGCGCTCTGTGTTAAACACAAGTTTGTCAGTTCATCTCAGACTTTATCTGAGTATGGCTTCCCAATTGTTCCCTCACAGGATTTGAACACCCAAATAGTTGGTGACTCCCAAACAGGTAAAGCAAAAATGGTGGAGGCTAAGCTACTCCATTGAACTGAGATTGTGAAATCTATTGCGGAACTTTAACATCTAAAATTTTTATTGAGTAGACACTAAAAACTAAGAGTTTAGAATATCTTTTTTGGTGCATTCTTGGATTTAAACATATAATCACGTGGTGAGTTGATTATGGCTGGCCATTGGGTGCCCACCAAAGCCACTGTATCACTCCCCATCCTCAGCAGGACACAGGGAGAAAAATATGAAAGGCTCATGGGTTGAGATAAGGACAAGGAGATCACTCAGCAATTACCAACAAGGACAAAACAGATTCAACTCGACAAAATTAATTTAATTCCTTGTCAATCAAATCAGAATAGGGTAAGGAGAAATAAAACCAAATCTGAAAACATCTTCCCCCTCATCCCTTTCTTCTTCCTGGCCTCGCCTTCACTCCCAATTTTCTCTGCATCTCCATCTTCCTCACACTCCTCCGCTGCTTCAGCATGGAGTCCCTGCCATGAGAGACACTCCTCCATGAACTTCTCCAATATGAATCCTTCCCATGGGCTGCTGTCCTTCATGAACTGCTCTAGCATGGGTCCTTTCCATAGGGTCAGAAGTCCTGCTCCAGCATGGCCTCCTTTCCATGCGTTCACAGGTCCTTCCAGGACCCTGCTTCAGCGTGGCTTCCCATGGAATCACAGGCTCCATTGGGTGCATCCACCTGTTCTGGCATGGGGTTCTCCATGGACTACAGGAAGATATCTGCTCCAGTATGGACCTCCATGGGCTGCAAGGGGACAGCCTGCCTCACCATGGTCTTCACCACAGGCTATAGGGGAATTTCTGCTCCAGCGCCTAGAACACCGCCTCTCCCTACCTCTTCAATGACTTTGGTGTCTGCAGATTTGTTTCTCTCACATATTCTTGCTCCTCTATCCATCTGCAATTGCTGTTGCACAGCAACCTTTCCTCCCTCCTGCAATATGTTATCCCAGAGGTGCTTGGAGCAAGTTGGCATTGGCTCTATTGGACACAGGGGAATCTTCTGGCATCCTCTCCCCCCCACTACCAAAAGCTTGCCATGAAAACACAATACAAATCATTTTTTGGATATCATCTTTTATTTGTACATGTAAAGGGGAATGTTTTCATTTACCACAAATTATTTATTTATTTATCATCTTGAGGTACGTGCAATAGGATTCATTACAGCTAGAAAGCAACCTAAGTTGCTTGTACCACTAAATACTGCAGCGGGTGAACTGTGCAATAGAATAACAATATTGTATTTTTTTCAGATTTAAAATTCCCAAAATTTTTTCATTCCAGTACATCAAATTCAAATCTGCAAAAACAGTTCCTTGCCTTAGAAAGCTGCATTTTTAGCTATGGTATAGTCCTTCCTCCTGTCCTAAGAAGTTATTTTGTCTTTCCTTGTTATTTATTCATCATTTGGGTCAGTTCTCCTTCTGAAAAAGCACATACTATCATCTCTCAAATTGCTACAGATGTTCTATGAATAAAAATCTTTGAACACAGAGGAAGCAATTTTATTATATAGCTTAGTCCAGCTAAGTAAATGCTCCACTACTTTACTGGGAACACAGAAAGCAGCTTTCTTTGCATTTATTTGAGTAATCTAAAAGGAGGTATTGAATTTGAGAAAAACTTCAGTGGAATCCTTATTTACTTATGCTTCCATTTTTAGGAATTACAGCAATACACTTTTTCTCCACCATCAGCTTCAGAGCACACGGTCTCTTAATGGAAAGGATAAAAGTGAAAAACAGTTTATAAGTTATGAGCAGGGTGCAGATTCTGAGTGCACATGGCTGGAGATGTGATAAAGCTACATTTTTTAATCTCCTTGTGGTTCGCTTCATGATACTGCTAGATATTCTGATCTAGAAATCTTTTTGAAGAGCTGGCTCACTGGTGGGGAGGAAAATGGGTAGTTTTGCATTTCCATTCTCCCATATTATGACTTTTTCTGGAACTAGCATTAATACTAGATTATACTATCCTTCTTACATTTCAATTTGGAGGAACAATGGGCCAGAGGGATGAGGCTTTACTAAAATATAATGCAGAGCGCAGAGAAAAAAATGTGCGTGAAATATGGAATTAGAAGGTTATTAAGGGAATGGCTGCGGTTGACAAGGCAGTTTCAGCTTTGTACCTCAAACAGCAGAGACAGCATGTTGTGGAGTAGAAATGTAAGTACTAGCATGCCTGAACAAAAAATAGCCAAACAGGATTTTGCCTTTTTGCCACAGAGTTACCTGCACCTTTTTCTTTCTAATATTTCTGATCACATGCTTGAACTGTTACATCTCTTTAATTGTCTTTGGATATATATAACTCAAATGTTTTTCACTCAGACTGAGCACAAGGTACTGCCACGCCATACCAAGGTGTTTAACCTAGTACCCTGTGCCCAGCAGTGTTCAAGAGGGGAAAAGATCATAAGAAATCAAGGATGCAGTGAGTGACACAGACTCTTTCTGACTTTAGCAGTTCCCCAGATATAATAGTCTCTGCTTTAATGCCCTCTCTAAATGAGAAGCTGCACCTCAAACACTGTGTCCACGTCTACAAACAGATACAGGGCATTTTTTTCTTATTTTTTTCCCATCCATGTAAGTCTTTACCCCTGTGACTGTCTCTGATGCTCACATCCTCAAATCCCAGTGCCAGAGTGCTGATCAGTAGCTATTAAAAAAAGTTGTTTGAGGGCTTGCTTGCTTGTTTGTTCAGCAATTGGAACAAAACAGCAGGCAAATAGCTTTTAAAACAATCGGCCCACAGACATAAACAGTCTCACCTTATGCTTTCCTTCAAGCACAGTTAGATAAGCTTTCCTCTTGAGTTATAGAAATGCAACAGAGTAAAATCACATCCATGACTGCTTATCCTAGTGGCCTCTGCCTCCCTTAAGTTACATACATCTGCTTCTAGGAATCCCTCTGTATTTGACAAGAGTTTCTGGGCATATTTATCATAAAGATCAACAGTTTCTTTGCTTCAGCCCCCAAGCGTGAAGTCTCTGGGGCTTGAAATTGTTTTTTTCTGAGGGTTTGGTGTCTGCTGTCAATGAGAAGGTTAAAGCCGTTGTCTTTTATTGGTGTTATGTAAAGACTTTTACTAGTACATCTTTTCTAGGCAAAACCACACAATCTTAAATACAGTCTCAAAATATATGATCTTATTAATAAGTAAAGTGAAAATACGAGAGAAGAGACTTTTCTAGTTTACCAAGCATCAAACTAGTTAAGCTGACAGCTACTGGAGGGCTAGGATTACCCTTCAAGCTACCAGAGTTTTTAAAATCTACTGAAGCTGTTACACTTTGCTAATTTCTAAGAGATAAGTGGCATGAGTAAAGAATGTCTGCTCTTCTGGGTTTCCAAACTACAATTCAGTCAAAAGACATATGAAATATAGGAATTCAGCTATAATAACACTTTTTCCTACAGAAAGACATTATTGCACTGAGTTGAACAAGTTGTTTTACTGTGCAAAATAGAGGTGTTTAAATATGGGGGGAAAAGGGAAAACAGAAGGAAAATGAAAAGCAAATAGACTTCTCCAGTAAACATTGAAAATAATATTAGAAAATGAAACAACACAAATTCCATACAGAGAAACAGAACAGCAGACAGAGACAATGCCTCTGTTTGTTTACAGATACTGAAAAATCAGACATAGAAGAGGATCTTCCATCCACCAATTCACTGTAATTTGACTCTTAACAGAAGTTCAGAGCCAGCACGATAGGTTTATTTGACTTATAAGTCAGCTCTGCTAATGTACTGGAATGAAGAGCCTTCCTTTGTACAGGACTGACTCCACCATTCAGAAATGTTAGGCCATCATAGATATATTTACTTTTCTAGAAAAAAAAAATGTTCTTTATGAAAAAAATCCCAACTAAGCTTATTTTCAAGTCCCGTGTGATATAGACAACTCGCAAATGACTTGCCAACATAAGAAATGAACTGCACAAAGGAAAAATACTACTTTCTACAGGAATGTGAAAGTTTTCAATGGAGTTATTATGGGAAAGCTGAGGAGCAAGGGTTCAGGCAGGATAGTTTACGAGAAGAATGGTGGAGTATGGTAGCTATCGAGTTCGAAATTATCCACAAGCTATTTGCCATTGAAATACTGAAATTGCCATACAACTATTGAAAATTGAGCACATTTTCTTCTTTTTGTTTCCTCAAGTTATAAAACCAGTAAGCCTTAGTTTTGTATAAGTGAATCTTTAAGAAAATTTTTTTTAGTATGAAAGCAATGATTTTCTCACTTTCAGAATATTAGCACATAGATGCAGTAGACAGTTTACTGCCACACACATAGACAGTCGAATCATGCAAAAACTGAAAATACCTAAAAAAATTTTTCAGATCGCTTTGGAAACTCTACTTCAGAAACATTTCTTCCTATAACCTGAGACTATTTTTACTGTTTATCAGTTAGGACTTTCTGGACTGCTGGAGTTCAACAGGAAGCTTGAGCACGAACTTAGCTTTAAGTTTTATAGTACCTCGATTAACTACACTGGGAAGTTTCATAGTGTAGATTTGTAACATGGATCAAAACCTAGTTTGGAGACAGAAAGTAGAGAACAGGATTAAATGGTCAGTTTTCAATCCTAGCAAAAGGTTTCTAGTGGAAGACTCAAGGATCAAGAGTAGTTGTCATGATGCTTAATGATCTGAAAATGGGATGAGCAGTGATAAGTAATTTTTGCAGATGCCACAATGATGCTTAGGATGGTCAAGACCATGCTGTACTGTTTGGTTCTTCACGGGGGCCTACAAAAGCCAAGAGGATGGACAATATGAGGACAGTAAAAAAACCCAGCACTTTTTCATTGAATATTGATAAATGGAAGCAATCCTTGAAGGGGGGGGAGGGAGGGGGAGGAAACCTTCACAAAGGTTCAGCAAGATTCAAAATTAATTATCAGATTGTTAAGACAACATAGGAAAATATCTAACCCTTACTGTAAAAATTCAAATGTTAGGAGATACTTGATGTATAGCTGCAGTTAGAAAAACAAAAATGTTAGGAATGATGACTGGGTGACAGCTATGGATACTGAGCTAGATAAACCTTGTATCTGATTTAATACTGTGAAGTTGTGTTTCAAGTAGACAAGGATCCTCAATGAGTGAATCCAAAAATTATTTGGTAAGGAAATTCAAAATACTGTGAGTTTCTTTCCTTTACTACACAAGTGGCTCATGGGGTGAATCCAGCCCTCCACCTTGTTTTATCTGGCCTGAAACCTTGTTTTTACCTGGCGGCGACACAGAGCTTCTTGCTCTTACACTTCTGCCAGAGCATTAGTCATGAGTGCAATACATGTGCAACGTTATGCTGCAGGAGCAGGAGCAGAATGATTTGGCCCCCATCAAAAATGAGTTTGACACACCTGCTTTACTGTAAATAAGATTTGCTTTAGCTTTAGTTTGATGCTTCTTTAGGTTAGTCATGAAAAACTTTTCAAAAAGAAAGATAAGGAGAATTAAACTAATTCAAGAAGTTGAAATATTGCTTTTAAAATTGTAGATACCCTGGAAATAAGGTACACTTGAGTGTTTAGAGGGATTGATTCCTTAAGCCACAAGAGTAAGAGCAGATGCTTTGCTGTATTAACTGAGTCAAAATAGTGGCTTAAAAGTACCACAGGAAAAATACTACTATTATATTGGTCATTTGGTGCAAAATACTGCACGTACTAGGGATTCAAAACAAAAGGGATTCTAGCTATAAAGAAGCAAAATCCTTACAAAAAAAAAGAAGCCATCAAAGCAGAGGGAAGCGAAGGGTTTCTTCAGGTTCCACTGTTGGTCAGTATATCACCGCTCAGTGATCATCAGGAGCACAACTGAATTCATAACACATAGCTTATATCAAGCTACAGGAATTGCATTCCACCTGGTTTAAAATACTTTAAATAGTAAAAAAAATATATCTGAGAAAATTATAGATCTAATTGCAAAGAAAAGAAAAGAATAGATCCTGTATTTCATGATCGGAGAAAACCACAAAGAAAGTAGCATTTTATGAAGATATTTTGCATAGAAATACAAAGTAAACAATGAGAGCTATTGTTGCTTTTGAAATATTGGATACACTATTTTGTAATCTTTCTATGTATGTTGCATTCAGAAATTTTGATATGTTCCAATTTCATTCAATGAAGAATAGGAAAATTCTCCTAATTAATTTTTGAGTAGTTAATATAACACTGCGTAGTGTCATAGATAAAGTGCTTCTAAAAAAACTAAGGAGATAAAAATATTCAAATGTTTATGAAATTCACTTTCTGTCAATGAGAGAGTAATTTCTGGGAGTTTGGTAAAAAAAATTAAATTTATGAAATTGCATTTATTCAAAAACATTATGCATATTTAATTTACTCAATTTCTTGATCCAGAGTAAAAGATGTAAATTCTTTTTTATGTCCCAGTGCGCAGTCCATTTTTCAGATGAGGAGAGTCTTTAGTGGCAGAACAGGACAAAATCCACCATCTGGGTTGCAAATGAGACATACCGCAGTACAGAGACAGTGGCTGGCACTGACCATTTTCTTATCTCTTCAGAGTGTTATTGCTCTTCTGGGATCTATGGAGTCTAGTATAAATCTGCTCCCAAAATCAGGGATCCACAAATGATACTGTGACTTGGCCTCAGTAGGTAAAAAAAAGCTCTGACTGTAATACGACAAGGGACACAGCAGCGGCACGACAGCTATCACAGCATCCTTCCGTAGGTACAGTCTTGCCAATTGAAATCCCCTCTCAATTCTTGCTGAAATCTGCCATCATTTGACCCAGCCATAAATGGTTACCTGATTACTTGTTCTGTAGAGCCAAAGGCAGTTAATTAGGGTGCAGGCCTTATTGCACAGTTGCATTTTTCTGGCTAGGAAAACTGGTATGCCTGAACCAATCAAATCAGTGAACCATTTGGGCCCAGACGGATCTTTGACCTCTGCCTATGAAGGCATGTTAGACCTGCCATCCATTAACAGAAGTGCTGTAGGGACCAATTAGGCTTCATTCTGCCATTTAGACTGCTAATCCACTACAGATACCATGGGAAGTTTACGTTTTAAATTGAGAGAGATCAGCTCACAACTCTCTTTGTTTCAGTATAGCCTTAGACACAGGACTTTGTTAACTGTGTTTGTTGTGCAGTAAAGGAAAATATTTATTTTCTAGTATACATACTTACTGCAGACAACCTCTGATCTTCAACTTTTAATTCTTGTGGTATGTTATTAATTGTAATTAATTCCCTATTAGACTTCCCAGATTTTTGGGCTACCCTTCAAATGGGCAGTAGATGTAATATATTTTCAGTCTTTGAATTTGAAAATCTTCCTTAAAAAGACATGATGGTCCAAGTGTGTCAGAGGCCATCAGAAGATGCATCTAGTATATTGTAAATTCCAGCTATCAGAAAAGGATTGTGGTAACATTGGCACATGAATAGATCAAATCTCATGTGGTTATAGACTCATAAGTACTTACTTTAGTGACAAAAATAAACACCCTTTTTTTTGTTTCTCTTAACCCTGCAGAAGTAACATAACTATTTGAGGCAGCTGGGTACTATTCCAGCTTGGGAGAATTGGGAGAATTACTTGTTAAATCCCAATAGTTATACCTGTTCAAAAGCCTGTCAGGCAAAACAATCACACAGGTACCACTAAGGGTATAATGTAGCCCTCAGAAACTTTGTTACCTGTAATGATACCTGATTTGGAAAGAAGCCTGCCTGCCTCTTGGAGCCCAGAGTGCGTTTCAAAAACTGATGCTGAGGAAAACGTCATTTCACTCTTTAAGAGAGTCCCTGAGCTGTGGAAATGAGTAAGATACCTGGAGAGAAGGAGAAGAGTCTCACTTCAGAAAATGGGCTACTTTCACTGCTAGTTTGGCAGATGAAGGGCTGACTTGAACTTCGCCATGAGTATTACTCACAGCTCTAGTGATCACTGTGTCAGTTAGACAGCTCATCCAAGTAGCAAACATGTGACTTGACAATATGTAGGTAAATATTATGACAGAAAACTTGCTAGGAAAATGTATCTTCTGCGAGCAAGTAATTTAATATAGGAGATTACTATTTCTGTAACATAAACTACATTAAGTACTTGGTGTCAGCAGTTTCAGTATATTCTTCCCTGGCAGTAGTTAAGTATGCCTGGAAAATCTGACTCATAGTATGACAGGATTAAACCGGTGAAAACAGTGGGAGACAAAAATTGTTTTGTAGTCTGTGTGGTCGAATATGAGATACTTAACATCCCTTGTCCTCCAAACAGCCTTCATAATACCCGCAGTGCCATCTACTGGTTCAAACTCAAGATGTACTAATTTACATGTGTATCTGTTGCAGATTAATTATCTGATCCTGTATTAAGATACAAAGAAAAAAAATACTCATTATTGTACTAATAGCTTTTATCATTTTCCATAACTTTAAGTTAATATTCAGGATTTCTTTCATAGACAACTATTTAGTATAAAGTGTGCCATATGTTACAGAATGTTTCCAAAAATGAATGCATGTACTGTACCTGGGTTAGAAATAATGCCCCTTGGCTTGTATTAATGCAGAGTTAAACATTTCACACTTCATTCAGACGCAGACGTGTATCTTATTTTCACAAAAAAACAAGTAGGCATGCAGGTTCTGCCCCATGTATAGTTTCAAGCCTATGAATTAAGCAATTATTCTAAATGTTTTAAAAATTCCATAGCTCTGTTAATGTCAAATGACTCTCCTAGATGTCATAGAATTATTTAAGAGCTTTACGTGTGATTTCATACATTATGAAATCTTTACAGGAATGCTAATTCTATCAACAGTAAATCCCTAAAGTTTACAAGGCAGTAGGTAAAATATATCCTTCTATTGCAGAAACAATGATGTATAATGGTTCTCATCCCCTCAAACCTTCTGTTGTGTCCAGTAATATTGATTTACAGATATTTTGGCCCAACTTCCAAAGCTTAAGGAAAGCAAGGAAAGGATAATATCACAGGTAACCCAGTCGAAAGTATGATTATAGCAACAGCTCTCTCATCCACCTCCTCATCTCTGGAGCCCTGCAAGATTTATTCCTATCCTATTCAACATCAGTCTATTAGTGCTTAAATGTATTTTGAGTCAGCACAAGCTTAAGTGCCAGAAAGACTCAGTATATATTTATAAGAAGCACAAAGCAACATCTACTTATCTGAACGACTAGCCGAAAGTAGCATCTGGATGAAAAATAACTGACTGAAGAACAAACTAGATGTAAGTAAGCTTATTCTGACAATACAAGGTCAGAACTTGTCATTTTTACAATACCCATTTCTGAAAAGATCAGATACCCCTAGAGATAAATTGGCTTTGTAGCACTAGTTGCCCAAATAACCAGTAGAGCAGAAAATACAAAAAGATTTCTCTGCCTGGTCCCAAGATAGCACCTTATTATTTTAGACAATTCATGATCTCCTTTTTTGAATGCAAGTATTTATTACAGGTATGAATGGAGCCTGTGCTCTATATTAAGTCCTCAAATGAAGCTTAACAGTAATATTCAGCAAACTTGAGGAAGTCAGGATCATCTAATTCTGTATTTTTTGAATGTGTGAGTTTCTGCTTTCTACTTTTACTAGATATGGGACTCAGTGGTCAAATATTCTAGTATCAGTCAGTTTCAACACCGTATATCTTCCAAAACAGGGTATTTGAATGCATACACAGTATAGATTGTTGAAAAATGTTCTTATACTTCCCAGTCGTCTTCAGAATGGCTTCAGTGATTAACCAACAATATGCCTCAAGTGAATTATGGCTTTTTCTTTTTTATTGTTGATACTTAGAAAGAAGCTTTATGCCAGGCTTCCTCCTCTCTGAATGTCTGCCCCCTACTGGTCCTCTTATCATGAGGTTTCATTATTTACTTTGACATTAACTGTCTTTCCTCCTTCTTGAACACACAGCCTCATAGTCTTTCTTAAGTCATCTATTCATGACTGAAAGATTAATCCACTACTCATCATATATAACCTATTTATATTTTCCTTCTTCCTGGCTGGATATATGTGCTTAAAACTAATGCCTCTAGAAATTTATAAAGTTCATAAAATCATTAAGGTTGGAAAGGACCTCTCAAATCACCCAGTCTAACCATCAGCCCAACACAACCATGCCTACTAAACCATGTGACGAAGTGCCATGTTTGCATGGTTTTTGAACACCTCCATGGAAGGTGACTCCCTGGGCACAGTTCCAATGCTTGACCACTCTTCTGGTAAATAAATCTTTTCTAATATTCAATCTAAGCCTCCCTGGTGCAATTTCAGGTCATTTGTTCTTGTCTTATCATGGTACTTGGGAGAAGAGACAAGCATTGACCTTGCTACAACCTCCTTTCATCATTTGTGTAACTATGTATTCTTTCATCAGTATCACGGAAGAACCCACTGACCTTTCTCACAGTTTCAGTGAGTTTTATGCTAAATAAAGCAACTTTCATTGATAGTACTCATGCAAGCCATTCCACCTCCATGATTTTAGTTTTTGTTTCTAAAAACTTTGTTTTGTATTTGTATTTTTACGTTGTCATTGCTAAAAATTTCATAGGTGTAGAAATACAGCCACAAGACTATTGTATAATGGGTTAGTCATCCACATGCTCACTTCCTACTCATGCATACAGGTGCACTTTGAATAGCTGTGACCACTTAACAACTATCTATAGCAGAGTATCTATGGCTTCTGTAGTGTATGCCTCCATGCCTCCATATTATCAATATCACATGGTCCCTTCCAACCCAAACAATTCTGTGATTCTAGCTGAGAAATATCACTCAGGACAACTATTTGGTGTGAAGGAAGGCAATATTTGTCACCTATATTTTGCTATGCTGTTCACGTCACCTGGCTTCTACGTGTAAACTGTGTAAATTTAATATGGAAGTTGTTGTGACACAATGAATAAGGAACAGTGTCATTGTTAAAATTAGGAATATCTAAAGATTTTACTTGTAAAAGCCCTTTTACTCCCTTCTCTAATTACAAATTCTGCCATATGAAAGTGTGAGGTAGGACAGCTTGTGAAGGCGAGGAATATAGCTCCTCTGGTTTGGCTTTGACCTAAATCAAGCTGACAAGTCAGCCAGCCTTTTAACTCTGTGATGTTTCTGAGTAAAGGCTTTCAAACTCTGAAGCAATTTTCTGAAATGACTAGCTACCAGGACCCAAATCTTTGACTTGTGAACTCATCATGTGACGATGTGGTTGAGAGCAGCCCTATGGAGCAGGACTTGGGGCTGCTGGTGGTTGAAAAGCTGAGCTTGAGCCAACAATGTGCATTTGCAGTCCAGAAAGCCAACTGCATTCTGGGTTGCATCAAAAGAAGTGCTGGCAGCAGCTTGATGGAGGTGATTCTGCTACTCTGCTCCAGTTCAGTGTCCAGCTCTGAAGCCCTCAGTACAAGAAGGACACCGAGCTGCTGGAGTGGGTCCAGAAGAAGACCATGAAAATGATTCAAGATCTGAAACGGCTCCCCTATGAGGACAGACTGCAAGAGCTGGGGTTGTTCAGCATGAAGAGAACGCTGCAGAGAGATGTTATAGAGGCCTTCCAGTACAAAAAGGGAGCCTACAGGAAAGATGGGGATGGGCTTTTTAGCAAAGCTTGTTCTAACAGGATAAGGAGAAATTTTTTACAATGAG